>MU226009.1:113038-129743 GCA_018584345.1 Thuja plicata | reverse complement strand
TGAACATTTCCTTTAAAGAGTCCAAGATTATTATGACTAAACTAATACCCCACACATGGCTGATAAGTCAAACTAAAGGTAAGAGACTCTTTATTTATTTCCATATACCCTTCCCATGCCAGTTGTGAGTCTAAATAAATAAATAAATAAACAAAGACATGAGGAAGAGAGTAACGTGGATTAAAAGATTCTATACTTTCAAAAGGATAAGAGTTTGCTTATATATACAGTAAGTGAAGCCCACTGAATCTACACGTAATTGCATGATAATAATAACTACCATTGTTGCAAAGAATTAAAATGGTAATAATAGTTGGAAGAGAACATTTAAAAGAAGATACATGCATGTCCAAAGATGTCAAAAGGATACAATGTATATGCTACAACTAATCCCAAAATAAATAAGTAAACATATAACCTGAATGTTGCCTATGCTTTGAAGGAAGATGCAACATATATAGTATTGTAAGGATGCTTTTAGAAGAAGACCAAGAGTCAATAGGGGTATGAGGGCGGCTACAAACTTATTCAATTAAATCTACTAACATGATGATGGAAGGAGAACAAAATGCAGGAGGACAGAATGCAAAGGGCAACACTAATCATAGATTCAACAACTTTTTCAGCACCCTCCCTGCAGCGATAAAATAGGAGCCTTGGAAGTGATAGTGCCACATTCCCAGAGACGACTCATAGACTAGGCGACTGAGATAATGCTTCAACTGGTATTTAATGGGGTTCCAGGTAGAAAGTTGTGGCAAAGGACTCCATTCTGGCTACCGATTTGGATACTTATATGTTGATTTAGAAAATTATCGCTTCAAGTTAAGAATTACATGGTCGAACGATTTGACTGAAGGTAAATTTTGAATCCTATTATAACTAAGTCTATCGAGATTAAAAAGGAGAGGGAATTCAATAATTAAGAAAATGAGTAAGCTCTAGAAACGTGCCTACCAAGTCTGGAATCAGAGCTCTGGGTTCTACTTTAGGGCCTTGAGTTCACTATGCTTAGTCTATGTACGTGAGAATTTTTTTTTCCAGATGGGAAACGCTTCTGTGTCGAGCGGGCCCTTACCTGATTTCAATAAGGTATTCCAAGTTGAGTGCGATGCAAGTGGCAGTGTAATAGGAGTTGTGTCGACTCAAGAAGGTAAACCTATTGCTTTCTTTAGTGAGAAGTTGAATGAATTTGTGTTGTTATCATAAGGCTTTACAGTATTTGAGTAGTTAAATAAGTTGAATTAGAGACATATGAAGTGGTTTAAGTATTTGTAGAGTTTCACATTTGTGATAAAGCATAAGAGTGGAGTATCCAACCGAGTGGCTGATGCATTGAGTAGATCTTTGATGACTAAAATGAGAATTGAAGTTCTTGGTTTTGATGGTATGAAGAATTTGTATGAAACTGACCTTGATTTTTCTAAGCCATGGAGAATATGCAAAGCACCTATTCCAGATCAACCAAGTATAGGTTTGAAGACTATTTCATTCAAGAAGATATGTTGTTCAAAGGAGTTCAGTTATGTATACCGAGAGGATCAATGAGAACCAATTTGATGAAGGAGAAACATAGTAGTGGTTTGGCAGGACATTTTGGCATTGATAAAACATTGAGTTTACTGAAGGAGAGGTATTTTTGGCCTTAGTTGTATAAGGATGTTCAAAAATTTGTGAAGAGTTGTGGAGTTTGTCAAGTTGCAAAAGGAGTAAGTCAGAATACTGGATTGTATACATCGATTTTTGTTCCTAAGAAACCTTGGAGTGATATCAACATGGATTTTGTTCTTGGCTTACCGAGGACAGCAAGAGGTTATGATTCCATATTGTTAGGGTTTGACAGATCCAGAACAATATAAGAATAAACAGTTATATGCAAAAACAAAAGAAGAATAAAACTGAACATAGATAACACAGATTTAACGTGGTTCACCCAAAACTTGGGCTACGTCCACCTACACAGCCGTCCAACCTTTCTTATTATCCAGCAAAACAGTACACCAACATTACAATACATTATGCATCTCAGCCGCTTATAACATACATTTTAGGGCAACCTCTAAAATTGGCCATTTTAGTGTTTTACAATGTTGGTCTTCTTTTTCCTGAAAAAACAAATCTTTTTCCCGAAAAAAGCACAAAATCAATATCAACACTCACTACATGATCAGTCGCCACAATATAAACACATATTTGTTGTTGTGGATAGATTTTCCAAAATGACACATTTCATACCATGTAGGAAAACATCACATGTAGTGCATATAGCAGATCTTTTCTTCAAAGAGATTGTCAGATTGCATGTATTACCGAAGAGTATCATCTCTGATCGAGATAGTAAGTTTGTTGGCTATTTTTGGAAAACACTTTGGAAAAAGCTAGACATCGAGTTATGATTCCATATTTGTTGTTGTGGATAGATTTTTCAAAATGACACATTTCATACCATGTAGGAAAACATCAGATACAGTGCATATAGAAGATCTTTTCTTCAAAGAGATTGTTAGATTGCATGTATTACCGAAGAGTATCATCTCTGATCGAGACAGTAAGTTTGGCTATTTTTGGAAAACGCTAGACATCGAGTTGAAGTATAGTTCTACATTTCATCCATAGACTGATGGACAAACAGAGGTTGTAAACCAAAGTTTGGGTAACTTGTTGAGATGCTTAGTTGGAGACAAACCGAGTAATTGGAATGTAATGTTAGCACAAACAACAATAATTCAGTTAATAGGAAAACTGGCAAGACACCCTTTCAGATTGTTACTTGCACACAACCGAGAGGTGTGTCAGACTTGAGAGATCTTGGTGGAGAAGAGAAGAGAAGTGCTAAAGGAGAAAAAAATGTTGAGTTTATGAAGACATTGCATGAGGAAGTGAAATATAAGTTGGAACAAAGTAATCATAAATACAAGGATAATGCAGATGGATCAAGAAGACAAGGTTTTTGAGGTTGGTAATGAAGTGATGGTTCATTTGAAGAAAGGTAGATTTCCCATTGGAACATATGATAAATTGAAGATGAAGAAATTTGGTTCTTGCAAAATTTTGAGGAAGTTTGACAGTGGAAATGCTTATGACGTAGAGTTGCCTAATGACATGGATATATCACCTCTATTCAATATTTCAGATTTGTATGAGTATCATGAACTTGATAAAGGAGTGACTGTACCGACTGATTATCCTAAGAAATAGATAGAAGTCGAACAGATTTTGGAACAAAGAATTGGCAGAAACACAAGAGAAAAGGATTACCTAAGATACTTGGTAAAGTGGAAGAACAAACCGATTGAAGATTCTACATGGATTTCTCAATCTGAGTAGGATTCAGTGCAGGTTGTACCTCACTCATGATTCGGAGAATCACTTCTTTTCAACTCCAGGTGTCTGATGCATGAGCATCTTGGGTTCATGGCAATCCTATATCAAACAAAAGTATGTTTTGCTTTTGGAGCTCAGTAGCTTGGTGGAGACATTCGGTAAACTACTTTGGAGTTCTCGGTGGAAGGCTCGGTTCCTCGTCGACTTGGTTACTTGCTTTGGCTTGGTTTCACCGAACGGTCTCGGTAGCTGTTCCTGTTTGCTCGATGGTTCTTTCTGTTTCTGTCTTATCGGGTAGGATTTTGACAGTTGGTTCTTCTGGTCGACATCTGTAGTTAATTTTTAGTCTCAACATTAATTTAGTATCTCTCATTGGGGAACGTATGGACCTAAATCTGGGTCGTTGCTTCTTCCTATGCGGATCTTTAGGATCTTTTGGGGCCGACCTTTTCGGTTGCCTCTTGTATAAATGTATTGTTCTATTCATAGATGTTGGTGAACAGATTTGTCTCCACGTTAAATAAAATTTATATTAACCCTATACCTCTTTTGAAGACAAACATTTCACAACAGTTGGGTAAGCATAGAATAATTGCTTCCCTCTGAATTTTACGAGGTACAACTCCCTATAAAAAATGTTCAATGAATTTTTGAATGAAACACAAATAAATGTACTTTTAACCAGAGTACGCAAGGGTCTTGTTGGGTATATTTCTAGTTTTTTTGAGTCTTGCTAAAAATTTTGGTTCCTAGTGTCGGTTTGTGCCTTAAAGTGTCAAGGTCTGTTCTAGTGTACCATCAAATTTTCCTGCAAATGTCTAACTCCCAAGCAATATGAACAAAATGGTTGAAAACCTTAAACCCTAGGTCATTTGTGTCTTTTTCATGCTAAAACCCTAGACCTTCTTAACCTGATTCTAATTTGAAGTTACTTTTGTCGAGTAACTTAAGTGATCTATAAGCCATGTGCCTTTTAGTCTTTGCCTTTATCTCTTGATCTCGTGACCGAGACTGAATATTGTTTATGATCTAGAGACTTGGCGCAAGCTTTTATCTCTTAATCTCGAGAAGAAAGGAATATGCTACATTCTGAGATTAAGCACAGGCAGTTGATCTTGATCTGATCGTGCGGTTGGCGTGTGATCGCTAGAAAAATGTGAAGTTGGCTCAAGGATTCAGAGACTTAGCGACAACCATAGATGCAGTTTTAATTGTGTGGCTAGCGCTAGATCTCATGACTTAACCTCAGTTATAATAAATCTTTGGCTATTCAGAGATAGCTTAGTTGCTGAATCTCGTAATCCAACCCGAGATCAAGACAAAGTTTATGTTGTGCTTTGTCGTGTGATCTCTAGATGAAATCAGAGTTAAGTGATTCATTGCGAGATCCAGCAAGGATTGGCGCGTAATCTCCAAACAAATGCCAAGGTCAAGCTCTTCTTCAACGATTAAGCGAAAGTTGTAGATCTTATTTTATCCTTGGCTTGATCATGTGGTATGCACGTGATCTCTAAATAAACCCCAGTGTTAGCAAATCTTTCAGAGACTTGGAGATAAAGCTTGTCACATAATCTCTAGATAAACCTATGGTTGAGACCAAGTCAAGTAAAGTTTATTACGAGATTCAGAGATAACTTGGTCGCGTGATCTCAGAATGGAAGTGGGGTTAAGCAGATAGTCTCGAGATTCAGCACAGGCCGTTGGATAGAATCGGTAAGGTACAGAAAGATTATGAGACTTAGTGCTGATCGTTGATTAAAAGAAGATCTAAGGGCTAGCACGTGATCTCCGAATTAAACCTGAGTGAGAAGAAATATTTAGCGGCTTAGAGTTCTATTCAGTCGCTGAATCTCCAGAAGAACCATGGTCAGCTGTGGTTAAATTAAAGCCAAATCAAGTTTTCCGTGAATGAATCTGGACTATAGATCAAGACAGAGATGTGTGTTTGGCGTTGAATCGCTAAAAAAAGTCAAGAAGTCATGAATTATTCAGCAATCAAGAGGTAATGAGCTAAGATACAGACATGTGTATAAGTGGCCAAGAAAATCTGTGGTATTCATGAAGTCTCCGAATAAACCCAGGTTTAAGCAGATCTTTTAGCGATTCAGAGAAAACATTTATCTCTGAATCTCCAGACTTGACCAGAGTTAGCCCAAACATTACGAGATTGTGAGATAGCCTTTGGTCACGTAATCTCAGAACAAACTGGAGTTAAAGCTAAAGATTGTGAGATCCAGTGCGAGCCGTGGATTGAAAGTAAGATCAAGGGCAATCGTGTAATCTCCAAATAAAATGAGCAAGTACAAAATGATCCAGAGACTCAGCGCAAGGCGTAGATCAAGATCTCATCGTGTGGCTGTCGCGTGATCTCTGAATAAACTCAAGGTAGAGTAAAACATTTAGCGACTTAGATTTTACTTAGTCGTGTAATCTCCAAATGACTTAAGGTCAAGTTAAAGTTAAAAGATGAGTTGACAAGATAAGATCTGAAATGTTGATGTGATTTAAATCTTGCGGTGTGCGCGTGATTTTTGAATAGACCCATGGTTGGTCGAAATGGTCAGCGATTCAGAGACAAGAAGAAACAAGTTACTTGGTTTTAAGAAGTAAACAAAAGGCAGGGTAAAGTTAAAATGAGTGGCCAGGGCTTAATCTCAGAATAGAATCAGAGTTAAGCAGATTGTCTAGAGACTTAGCGAACCGTTGATGAAGAAGAAGATTTGTGGCTGGCGCTAGATCTCGTAACATAACCAGGGTCAAAGCAAACTCTCAGCGACTTGGAGATAAAGCAGCCGCGTGATCGCCAGATAAACTGTGGTCTGAGTATGGTAAAATCTAATATAAAATCCAGTGTTAATAAAGACAAGATTCTGACACAGTACAAATAATCCGCTGAGCTGTGAAAAGGCAGGAAAAAGAGACTAATCAGATCGCGTGTCGAGCCTTTTTGCATATAATAAGGTTTGAAATCTAAAAAAGCACTCATGACTTTTCCAACTAGGCTTTTCAATTTTGATATCCTGTCAATTTCAAGCGCCACAACTAGGAAAGAATTGATTTCAAGACACGCAGAGTTATTACAGAAGTGATTGAGCAACAGTTTCCAAGTTCTCGACTAGACTGATGTGTTCAATTTTCAATGATAAATAGATGTAGCCTTTGTACATTGTGATTACCTAAGTTTTCAGAGCACAGAGCGAAGAAATTGCCTAAGTTTTCAGAGTACAGAGTGAAGAAGTTGCATAAGTTCAAAGCAATTGTGAGAGGAAGCCTGTTCCTGTGAGAAGAATTATTCAGATTCAGGAAAGATGAGTCAAGTTGGACCAAGAGAGGTTTCAACTAGTGGAGGAAGCAAGGATGCAGAGGAAGAACAAAAGGGAAAAAGGAACTTCTCAGATGAGTTTGTTGCTCTGCTGCCAGAACAAACCAGAACAAAAAGGTAGATGATGAATCCTTTACTAATGCTATAATTGTAGGGATCCCATCACTCTTGGGTGCTCTGGTTTCCATTTGTTTAATTACTTCTATAGAAATATGGATAGGCATATCCCAGTTTCAAACCCTTGGACATTAGGTCTTGCTAAGCTAATTGTCCTAGATGTCTTTGTGGATGTTGACCTGTTAATAATAAAACAACCTTAGTTACTTTAGATAGGGCACCCTTCATGAAAGCATTTGGAATTTACCATGCTTCTGCCATAGAGATTGACCTGACCAAGTTGTAGAACAAATATACCAGAGAGGTCACAATAGTTAGCAAGTTGGTCCAAACTCATGTGCCTAGGTCGAACAAGAATAATGTGGCCCCAATGCCTACTTCTAAGGGTGCACCTTATGAGTTTAAAGACCTCTATTTTTACATGAAGTATAGCCTATGGGTTGTGTAGGGTACTAGGCATTGATGGGCACATCGAGAAGTTGCCTGCAGATCTTTTAATGATAATCTTGGACATTCAGAACTCCCACTCCAACACAGACTTTGACTACATCCAGTATGTCATTGTTTGAATGCATGAGGGCCTGATCAGCATTCAAAAGAAGAACAACCCCACGTTCATACATTATTCTCTTCTAATGCATTTGATTTTATACTTCAATATAGATAGCATGTATACAGAGTTGTTGAGACCTAGAACTCTTTACCAAGGCCAGCCAAACCCCGTACAGTTATGGATTAGGGTTTGGAACTATACTTCAAATGAGAATGAATTTTGTGGCTTTGAGAATTGGATTGTATATCTACTTCTAGAATTAATGGGCTTCAATGTAACTAAGCTATTAGTCAGAGCACTTCAGCTTCTCAGACCTTGCCAGTATGTAGACAAATGGCCAGGAGATCACAATTGGGGTGACTTCTATTGTGAGAAGACTTTTACCATAATTAGGGTTTATGGATGTTCCCAACCCCCACACATACTTCCAAAGTATGTGCCTCCAAGAGTGACCATCATAGAGTTTATCTGACAGCTGATGTGGACATACAAGGAACATCTGGTTCCTCATAGAGAGGGCACCTTCACACCCAGACAATTCAAACTGGCCAACTTTACAGTTGGGAAAAGGGCCATGGATGCAGTGAATAAATGGCTAGGGCAATACAGGATGAGCATGGCCTTGTATAGGTATGTAGATCCGGAGGGTTTTATCAAAAGTGCTAAGAAGTTGCTAACCCCAAGCATCACTTTGATGCAGAGACTAATGAATGACATGGCAATGCTCAAAAGGCAGCAGAATAGAGCTGGTTCTCCTTATCAATCTCCCTATCAGGGTGTCAGTCGCAAGCAATACAATCAATCTCATGGGAAAATCCCTCTCTTAACAGGTTCGCAGCCTAAGCTGCAGATTGAGGCCGCACCTAAAGAGACCATGTGTTTGTTTCACTTGACAATTGATCATGACGGTGAAACATGTCCTGACTGGTTGAGATGTCTCCAAATAAATGCAACGAAAGATACTATTGGGATAGAAGAGTTTCAAGAAGAAAAGACTCCTGAGATCGGGCATTCGGGTTCTTTTTATTTGGAGTATGAGTTTGATTTTCAAAGAGGCAGAAATATCCGTCATGTTCTTTTTATTTGGAGTATGAGTTTGATTTGCAAGATCCGTCATGTGCATTCCTTACTAGGAATCAAAGGAACCAGAAGTTCACTTCTGGCGCTGGTACATCCGAGGCTTCTCCCAAAGGAAAAGAGTCTGGAGGTAGTGATGCTTCCTAAAATCCGAAGGGGTTAGGAGTCAGAATTCTACAAAGAGCTAACACAACCCCGTCCCCTCTTGCTTTCAATTTTGTTGAGTTTTGTAAATCCACCTATATCTCAATCTCTCTAGCCGAGTATCTAAGGATGAACCCTAAGGAGCTTGACAGAGTAGTTAAATATTTGAAAGGGGAATCAAGTTCAACCGACCAATTCAATAACTCCCTTATAAGAGAAACCACTACAGTCGAAGAGCCTCCTGTTTTTGTATCTGAAGACACCCCACAAACACCTGAAGATCATATTGGTATTAATACCGTAGAAAGTGAAATAGAAGAGAAGAAGCCTAACCCTTTCTATATCTCTTTACTTTTAAATGGGCAGAAACTTGGTAATTGTATCATAGACTCTGGCGCGTCTGATAAAATAATGCTTGCCCTAGTTGCCAGAGCCCTAGGCCTCACCCTCACTAAGACGTTTGGTCGGTGCTATTCTATGGACGGGAAACAAGTTGATGGGCCAAGTTAAAGACGCACAAGCTGATCTTTGCTGCATGCCCAAACAAGCGATTGAAATTGACAATTCCAGTTGCAGATATCTCGGCTAGCTATGACATGTTGCTCAGTAGAACCTTTTGCAAGGACATGGGAGGTGACATAAAGATGGATTGGTCTGAGGCAATCCCAGTGGGCAAGAAAAAGCTAAAACTTGAACCAGAACCTGTTGACAGGACTTTGTGACCAGTCTCATCAACAGATGAAGAGTTGTCATCGGGTACTGGAGTACTGACCAACTTCGCCTGTAAAGGTTACCCAGGGAATAAATTCTCTGGGCCTTCAAGCACCTGAGTGTTGGGTCTCGACGGTGCGGGAGCTAAGTTGGGCAAGTGACTATTTTTGTTCGGGGGGATAGCTGGTTTTGACTCGTCTTCTCTGGGGATTTCGATGATAGGTCAGGGTTTCCTACAAGCACGCATGAGTTTACCAAATAAACAACAAAAGATAGACCAGAGTTAAGAGTTCGTTACTTCTACTTATAGTCATGCAACATATTTTTAACATCAACAATGCTCTAATAAACTACACTAAATACTGAATGCATACAAAACAATCAATTCATACATATTCAATAGCAAGGGGAAATGAGATCATCTAATCTAACAAAACATCAGAGCAAAGGACATTAGAAACATACAACACAAAAGAGATATTGCTAACTCGGGGATCAAAACACCAACAACATCATTGCTAGAAACTTTTCCTTCTTTATTAACAGGGTGTTCCAGCATCACTGGTGTGTACATCAATGGCTCCAAGGGAGCATCTAACTACTAAGAACTACTGAGCATTGAGCTCCTGTAACTAGTAGAAATGAAAAGAGCTATTTGCTATTGCTTGGACTGCAAAATCATCAATTTTGCCGACCCTTGAAATGAGGTCGGACTTCTTATTTATACACATAGTTTGCCCTAAAACTAACTTAGTCTAACTGTACAATCAACATTAAAATACAGTATTTGGTGGCCGGTACTACCTGCACCACTTACAATCGCCTCGAAAAGAGCAGAGGTCTGACAAGATAGAGGAAGGAGACAAGAAGATAAGATGGAAGAATCAACCTCGAGAAGAGTGCCGGAGTAAGAATAGAAGAAATCTGATCCTCCCAGAGTTCAAGGCTACATGCCCCATTAATGCAAAATGTGGCTCATTGTCTTCGATACACCAGGTAGTAAATGCTGGAGTGACTCCTTGGGAAAATCACCTATCAGAGCCATCCCTCTACCTGACATGCCTTATCGGGATTACCTACCTACTAACCCCCTTATTAACTGCTTGATAATGATCGATCGGCTCCAGGGAACCTGGACACGGGTCACTGAAAGAATACAAAACATCGGATCTGGAATTCCGGAGTCCGGAGAACCCAGCTGGTAACAATCTCCAGAGTCTGGAGAACCTTATTGTTCCTTGTATGTCTTAATGCTTTCAGGAGTTGGGCAACTCCATCTTCATCAATATCTTTGATGTCGGCCCGGAGGTACTTGGCCGCCTCCATTTGTTCGCCTAGATTTGGGGTGTTTCCATTGAGCTCTGTGGCCATCTTTGCCGCATCATGGGCCCGAAGCATCATGCGGGATATGCGTGACATCCTTGCTCCGTCCATTCCTTCCGGGGACTGATATCGAGACTCCATTAGCTCGTCAAATTTCCCTACAACATATTCCTCCAGAGTACATGTTTCAGTACTAAAGGGATCAACTCTCGAAACCCTCGTAACAAATGCCTTCTATATATTTAAAGAATACTCAACCTCCAGAACTTTATCCCGCCGCGCCCCTACTTGTTGCTTTCTTATCTCCAATTTGAGATCAAGTCTGGAGTGCTGGACCCAGATAAAGTCGAAGGACTCTTCCCCAAAATTCCGGCCTCGGTGATGGCTTCCTCTCCGAGACCCATGAGTTCTCCCAACTCACTCATCCATGCCTCATATTGATCGGTCTCTCCTTACCAGAGAGAAATGGTATTTTTGACTCGGTGCAAAATGTTGTCGGCTGTATACAGGTTCGGGAGTGCTGCCACTAAGAAATGACAGACATTTCCTACCTGGTCGGCCACCCAGTTGTTGACTGCCTGCGCTTTCTTTTTCATGTTCCTCAGCGCGTCCATGTCACCCTGTGGGAGCGGTGCTCCAGATGTAGAAGCTTCTGGAGGGATGGCAGTGATGGGTTGTGCAAGCTCTGTCAAAAGCCCGAGGAGATTTGCACTCTTTTCTTTTTTGTCCCTTAGTCTTTGGGCTTGCTTGTCATAACAGGCCTCAATTGCCCGACTGGCCTCTTTTAGCAGGTCCAGTTCACCCTACTTATCCCTCTTCCCCAGAGGTACCTCTGTGATGGTGTATTCAGCGACACTTACCGCTGCTTCCTCTTTGTTTGGGGGAGGTGTCACGATGATCGCGACTATATCTCCGCTCGGACCTGTACGAATGGAGTGGAGTGTTCACTCCCGACGTTTAGAGTCTCATCGGACTCTTTTTCCTAGTCCCCGGGATTATCCGCACCATCCACCTTTGTGGCATCAACATTCTCTGTTTCGGTGCTCCTGTCCTTGGCAACATCTGTAGAATCAACATCAATATTTTCGGGGTTCTCCCCCTCCTACTGTTGTCGTTGTTCTTCTTCGGCATCATCCATCGAGACATCCTCCGCCATTGGCTTATCCTCCGAAGGTGGCAAAGGTGTCTGCACTAGATCTACTTGTAATATCACCGGGATCACCTGGCTGAATGTTGTACTGCCCTGGGTGGGCGGAGGCGTCTGGAGGATGGCAGCTCAGGTTACAGTTGTTCTCATAGGTACGGTTCCCCCAGCCGAAGCTGACTCTCATTTTGTACTTGCCCCTTCTCTATTTCGGTCTCCAAGACCGGGATTTCCTGGACATCTGGGATGTCCACCTGTTCCAATTCCTTTTCCCTTTCTGCCCAGACTTCCTGTTCCGCGGCAACTTCCCTTTTCGGAATCTCCCCATCAGTGGGGGCTCTTTCCTCTTCTTGGGTGGCAATCTCTTCTATCGCCTTCCTGATATCCCCTTGTAAATTCACAAGTTTGTCCGTCCCAAATATATCATCAAAGTCATCATGCGGAGGGGAGGTCTCCGGGGGATTTTCTGGCTGATTGTCTGGCTCAGGGGAGTCCGAGGAGATTACCTAAACGTTTGGGATGTTGGGCATCCCAAGGTCTACCTCCACCCTTGGTTGAGGAGCATTTATCTTCTTCCTCCTAGTCACCAATGGGGGCCCGACATCCAAAATAGCTGCCCGTTCCTCTTCTGCTCCTGTCCCTATTACCCGGACCATTAGTTCTGCAAGTGAAGGGGAGCCGGAAGGGAGGGCAGGTTTCGCTGTAATAACCGGGATGCCCAACCAGGTGCTTACAGCCTCCTTCAGCTGGTGGGATGATGCCAGTTGAAGCTGCAATTGTTCCGCGATGGGAACTGTGGATGGGACTTGGGGTGGGGTCCCAACTTTTCTTTCCTCTATCTTTGCCCTGCGCAGAGGTTTCGACCCCAAAAGCTGATCCGTGCAAAGATGGGCCAGCTCTTCGTGTACTTTTCAGACACACCTTCTGGAATTGTTCCGCGACGGGAACTGTGGATGGGACTTGGGGCAGGGTCCCAACTTTTCTTTCCTCTATCTTTGCCCTGTTTAGAGGTTCCGACCCCAAAAGTTGATCCGTGCAAAGATGGGCCAACTCTTTGTGTACTTTTCGGACACACCTTCTGGAAATACGCATGGATGCGTTCAATTACATTGTGGGCGATGTCTTCAATCGCTGGGCCTTCCGGGGTATACTAGTCCACCGGAGGGAGAGTCATTTTATCTACTCCCTGTGCCTTGTATTGTGGGTATTTGTGGACCCGGTGTTCGAAAAGTCCTCATGAAAATTTTGAAGCTTAAGGCGCTTCATCATGCCTTGTGTCATCTAGACAAAATGTCGGTTCCGGACTTCAAAATCGTCCTGGTAGTCTTCCCATAAATCTTCCAAGTGAAGCTCGTGAGGGTCTGCTACCCAGGGAAGTGTCATTGTTATCTTGTCTAGCGGATCAAAATTCTTCTGCTCTAAGTAAAACTTTGTCAGTCCCAAACACTTTAGTTCGCCGTCGACCTCTTTCACCGCTGTGAGGCTGCAAGTATAGTTCCCACAGGTTATTGGGAACGGAATGTTAGTGACCTTCAATGCGAAGAAGGCATGCAACTCCAGAATTTGTCTGCATTATTCCAAAAGAATTATCTTATCCCCACAATGTTTGGGTAATATGTAGGGTACCCTGGAGAAGTCGGTCACCCGAATGTGAGTGTGTTGCTGAAATTGAATGTAGTAATGGCCATAAGTGTTGACCAGAGTCATTGCCTCCTTTGAAAGCCAGTATCCGGCATCCTGAGTGGGTGTAAGAATATTGTAGTAAATTAAAGCATCATTTACTCTACAAAAGCTGGGAAAACTGGCCTCCCTTTGGATTTGTGGAAAATAATCCCATAGAGCATTTTGGCTCTTGCCAGTCCCAAGCTCGCCGATAGTGAGTAATCCCTAGTGTTGGGGCGTTGCTGCGCCAGTGCCCACAAGACATAAGAAGTCATGTAAAATTTAAGAGTCTGGGTGACCCTGACGAGCTGGGCGTCCACATGATTGGCGATGATTGTTGCCCAATCGAAAGTCTGACTGCCAGAGGCGATGCCAAACAAGAAGTAATACATCCATGCCGAGAATTCCCGGGCATGGGGCTCTCCAAAGACTGCATAATGCGATGATCCCCATTTGCATACTCTCTTTGAACTCTGTCCAGGGGATCTCCAGCTTCATCTTTTTGTAATCCTTTCTGGGAGTCTTGAGCCAGTTGGTGTTGAGGTATTGTCAGGCCGCTTGAGGGAGCTTCTCAAATTCATTTAGTGTCAGGGTTCGGGTGATAACTGTAGTGTTGGAAAACTAGGGGATCCCTAGCCCCGAAGAGAATGTGGCAGTGTCCAGAGACACCATGGGCATTAAATAACCCGACGGCACAGGAGTGACAAGTATGACAGCCCACACAGCTGTGTTGTAGTGTTATGCTAGTGTGAGGATGAGCTCCCGAGCCTGCACCGAGCAGGGGAAGCAGGCGACCTTAAGGATCTTGGAGGTAGCCACATTGAGGGCCATCAGATCTCTGACCTTGCACTGTGTGAACATTATTTTTACCAGGGCCTGCATTTCTGCCCATGCTTCGACACTTGTGTCGGTAATCAATTGAAGCTTGGAATCGACCTTCGATCCCAGAATAACCTCTCCCTTCAGATATTTCATTGATAGTGAGATTTTTTCTAAGGCCTTCTCGGCCTTTGTTCTGACAGCTGCCCTGGTTTGAAGCAGTAGTGGGGAGTTCCGGGCTCCCGGGTGGGGAAGATGCTGATGCTTGAGACATGATTGATGGGTGATTTTTTGGTAACCTGCAAGACCGAACGACACTTAGTATAGATAATATAATAAAATACTGGATTCTAGAAATTTCACCACCGCTTCGCATCTATCCTGAAAATGGTGTTAATTTGCATGAAACCCCGGAAAGATATATAAAATGAAATGACTTACGAATTTGATCTATGCCCGGGCTTTCCGGGATTGTAGCTCATGTGATGAAATGGAATGCAGACCAAAGTGAAACTTGGGACCTGGAGTCCGGAAATCTAACCGTTATTGACATGACCGAAAATTAGCCATACTAGGTTGACATGGGAGCGTCACGTGGTCATACAGTAAAGGGAGTAATGGCATTAACATCGACAACTGTCCGAACATACGAGAGCATGAATGCCACTTGGGCCGGTTTTAAATACTCACGTGTGGGAGAATTAAACCTGCCATTAAGACTGAGATGACGGAGGAGTGAGAAAACTGCCATGGCTCGAACAGGCGAGGTGCCAAATTTGAAGCAGGCAGACATCATGCGGGCAAGCTCCAAATTTGGGGTTTTCACGTGTCGAACGCAACGAGCTCGCCACCAAACAGGAAGGAAGGATATACAAAATTGTATAAGAGCCTACACGGAGGGTCGAATCGCAAGGAGGGCTGAGGCGCAACTCGCAGTCCGACCCAAAACAAGACTATATATAGTGACAAGACCAGAAAGGATAACAAAACGGAAACGAGGACAAAACAGGAAGCAAAAACAATCCCAAACACAAACAAAGCAAAACCGGAAAGCACGAGGGAAGAACCTGAAGGAGCTACCTTGAAACGCGGAGAATGCGGGAGAATGAGCACGAGAGGCGCTTTGCAACTGACCAGCCTCAAATGACCACGAACACACAACTGTTAATCGATGTTTAAGCACTGCTAAGCACCGAGAGTAATTCACACTTAATTGCTGTTTAATCACCTTGAATCGCCTTGAATCGCTCTGGGTAATTTGTTTGTGGTAAATGTAATAATGACTGGTGAAACCTATTTATATCCTTAGGGTAAAAACATATCCCGCTCTTTCCTTCCGCAAATCCCGAAAAAGAGAAACCTCTGAAGTCTGGGCCGGGGGATTCCGTGCAACCACACCCTCTAGCAAAAGAGGAAATGGTGACAGAGAATCCCGGAGTCTGGAATCCGGCTGGAACAAAGAAGACAAACACTCCAGGATCGGGCCCCAAAGCAAAGAAGACAAAAAGAAAACACAACACCGACCCCGCGAAGGCAAAGGCCAGAGAAAACAAAAGAAAACAAAAAGAAACAAAGGGAGAACAAAAACCAAAAAAGGGGACCCAACATTTTCCCTACAAAATGTAGGGACGGGTATGCAGGGCATAACAAATGGCGACTCACTGGGACGAATGCCTTAGCGCATTTGAGAATTTCAGAATCTCTGGTTAGCAAAATCAGAACTTATCTTTATCTGGAGTATCCTGTTTGCAAGGCGTGAGGTGTTTGAGAAAATCTGACTCATTAATGATTCGATCTTTTGATCCTTTGTTAATTGTGAGGTGTGTGCTTTGAAAGAAAATCAAGCCGATGATTTCTGAGAGAAGCAGAGAGGAGGCACTGAATGCATCAAACCAAAATCATCACATCTTGCACGATCCCCCAGATCCCAAAATTCTCTATTCTTTAGATCTTTTCTTTTCTTTTCTTTTTAAAGATGGGAAGGCAATACTCCTTTCACCGTGAACATTAAGCTTAGCTAAGTTTAACGGCGGTACTTCTTTCACCTTGTCATCTGTTTTAGATTGTTGAATAGGAGAGAGAACATTCCGGACCCGGGATATTTTTATGATTTTCAGACTTGGTCAATAACTAGTGCAACCAATCTGCCCTCAAGGACCATGCGATTACTTGCTTCTTAGATTTTTTGTTAACCGATGTCAGGACTTGCGAGATATGATCCTCATGGAGATTACCCATAACCTTTTACCATATGCACAAAACAATACTAGAGTGCGGACAAATTCCACCATGCTTATAATAGATTCCAGACTACCCGAAATACATAAGTTACCATTCCAGGGACTAGATGTCATGCTAAGCATACCTGTCTATGTAAGAACTCCTTGTGGCTCTAACTTTGACAAACGCTGAACTGTGGTTTAATTCTGGATGTTTGACAATTTGTCAAACACTTTGCAGGCAAGCTCTGATACCAATGTAATATCCCTTGCAATTCTGATTTTTTAGT
>MU226009.1:64449-103174 GCA_018584345.1 Thuja plicata | reverse complement strand
ATAATGCAAACTCCTAATAAATAATAATAACATAATAAATGATCAAATTTTATTCATTTATACTTATTTATATTAAATAATAATAAGATATTTGCTTAACAAACAAAATAAAAATTATGTTTGTTAACTAAATATTTTATTATTACTTAGCATGAATAAACATAAAAGATAAAATTCAAATGTTTATTAAATTGTTATTACCTATTATATTACATATGATGGCTAAGGAAAATTGACCTGAGCATTAAAACAAATGCCATAAAAAAACTTTAAATCTAGAAGCTTCAAAAAGAAGCGAAACCTAAAACTTGGCATTATTTTCCTCTTTTCATTTTTCTGCTCTTGCCGTGAAGAACTTTTGCAGCCGCCTGGGATGAGGGTCTGATTCTGAAACTTTTCTTGAAGCTCGAACTGCGCTCTTCTTGCACAACCACCCTGATTGTATTGAAGGTGGTTTTCTGCTGTAGCCGCCATTGTTTCTCTGAGTTCCTTGCGTTGTTGGGAGGTCGTCATTTATCTCCATGAATCTCTGTGAAACTTCATAGGTAAGTGCAAGACTGTCACCTGAACTCTCATTTAAAAAAAAAAATGAGTGCTTCAGCTGATCACTTCACTTTTGTTCTGTCATATGTTCATCAATCTTTAGTTGGAAAATCATTTCCCTGTTTGGACGAATCTTCTGAAATTGATTCATGCTGATATGTGCCTTCAGAAACTATTGTGGTAGAAACTGGAAGACATTGAAAATTGTCTCTTCATTCTCCAGACTGTTTTAGCTGCTGATGACTGTGTTGAATTTTGAATTAGAGAGAAAACATCAAGAGTAAGCTAGTGTTCGGTTTCTCCAGAACATCTCTTTGCAGTATTGTTATCAATGCTTGCAAATCAGCCATCTCAACCTGCAGATTTGAATCTACTAGGGTCCACAGATAATTGATACAAAGTTTCTGTATAGCACTCCAAAGGTTTTCTTTCGTGTCGTGTTCATATGCATCTACTTGCATTTTCACTGTTGGATGTGTAGCTCCTGCTTCAATATGTAATAACCAATCATCTCTCCTGATTTCGTGATGAACTGTTGATTAAAGGTTCCCATCCTTGGTGATGACAAGACTGATAAAAAAAATATTGCAAAAGACCCTCAACTTGCACACCATCCCCATTAGGTATAAATTGGCTTCCCAAAACAAATGACCCAGATACACGTATTACAATACCATGCTGGCCATATGCACAACACTGAAGGTTTTCAACTGTATGAACAAGCCTTTCATCTGAGCAATCTCCTGCGAGCATGCTGTGTATTGTTGATTCCCAGTTTAACTCTGATATTCTGATTTTGTGAATCTGATATTTGATTTCGATATTCTTAGATCCTTTACATTGCATAATACACTCCCACATGGTTACCTGTAAATTTTCATCCACCAACAAATAAAATTGTACCAAGAATGTCATTCTGGAACTTCGTTGGTATATCTGATTACTCTCATTAGCATAAAGCTTCTCTTAACATTGATACGCTTGTCTCTTTTACAGTCAATGTATGTCTCACAAGCTGTTGTATGTTCCTACACATAGCACCGTAACTTGATTGCACTTGTACCCTGTTTTGAATCATTTATATGACTTCTTTGGTTACCGATCTGATGCACTTTAAGATTGCTGCCTTTTGTTTGTTTTTTTTTTTTTTTTTTAGTGGCATGCTGGGCTTGAACCCTTGTGGGAGCCACATTTTGCATCCACATGCCACTGTCAGACACCTGTCACTACCCATGAAGCAAACTTGTTAGGATAAAACATTGTTTTCCTTTTATTTTCTGGATTTCGCAATGGTATATGTTCATGTTATGAATAGTCGATGTAGGTTTCAGTCATTGCTTAGAACACAAAGTTCTAACATCAATGTTCTTCCTAATTTACAGGTGCAGGGCAGCGGGAAACAGAATGTGGGACACAAGATCAAGAGACAACGCCATCTTTCATACCTCCGCCAGTCATTCAGGCAATGACTTGCCCCTATCTCACCTATTTCTCTTTACTTTATAGCATGCACATATATCATTGTAAAATAGGAAAAATAATGTCTTATCTTATCATAGCTAGTTTCACGGCTTGTGTGAAGCATTTGAGCACTTTGATGAATAAAAAAAAAATTTGAGTTTTACTTCTGCATCATGATAATCTATTACCTCCTGTGACCTCAAAGCTATTGCATTTGATTTGTTTGGTCAACCAAATTTGGCATGTGGAAAAATTTGGTAACAATTAAGTCAGAATTGGTCTATAAGGCCCTTAACAGGTATTTCTCCACGGACTTCTCCCACTTGTAGCTCCCTTGGGAGGGGCAGTCGAACCAAATCTGGGTAGAGAGTGAACCCAGAATGAAGCAGGCCCTCACCGAAGTCGGGAGGGTGAATGAATTCCTGTTCTCTGAATCTTCCCCTGGGGTGTACCGACCCCTAGAGATCCTAACATTTGATTTCACCCCCAGGGAGGACCCCATAGTTGTTCAAAGAATTTAGGACCTGGACGAGAAATTGAGGGATGAGGTAAACTCACAAGGTAACACGACAGCTCCCACCACACTCTTGTCTGACACTCTTGTCTGACACTTGGTGCCGGGTACACTACTGGAAACATTCTGAACTGGAGTGTGAGCCTTACATCGTTGCTGCTACACACCATATCAATGCCCTCCGGGAGACAGAGTACAAAGTAGATTCGCCTGGACCCAGTAATTATTCCGGTGGCAAGCCCAAGGTGTCGCTTGTCCAGGAATCCCAACCAAAGGCTGCCCCAGAGGAAAACCTCACCCATGTGCCATCAGAGCCAGAGGAATCACCTCCCAACCCTCCCAAAATCAATCCAAATACCACTTCGCCTTCCCAGCCCCAGAGAACGAACAATGACCTATGCACCCTAAAGTTTGATGGATCCTAATCTAAACAAGGCTGCGAGGCTGGAGTGAAACTGATCAACCCGCGGGGAAAATCCTTCCTCGTGTCTTACAGGCTGCAACTTAACTGCACAAATAACATCACGGAGTACGAGGCCTTGGTCCTCAAACTCCTGTTCACACTGAGAAAATTAATCACCCGCCTCCGGGCGATGGGTGATTTAGAGTCGATCGTTAAACAAGTCTGAAGCCAATATACTTGTCACGACAAAAGGTTGGCTATATACCGCAACCGGGCATGGAGCCTCATTGAAGATTTCGATGCTTTTGGCATCGAGCTTATTCCCCGGAAACGCAACTATGTTTCGGATGCCCTTGCCGTATCTGCCAGCACCCTTGAGCCAATGGCTGGCTCCCGGCTCCAAAAGTTTTCTGTTGAAATGGTTCGTACCCCATCCATCCCGGACAATATCACTCACTTTCAGGTTTTTGAGGATGATCAACACATTCTGGCCTTCATGGCCAATGTTGGTGTCTTCGAGGATCAGATAGTGGAAGAAAATGATCATGACGATACCAGGCAGGGTGAAGAAGACGACGGGATTATCGACCTACCAACCAACACCATCCCTAAGGGGATGGTAGCTCTTGAACGCATCTTTGATTCAGACCCCCGAGGCCAAGAGAAGATATCATTCTCCTTTGAGGGAGGAAAATTCAAAAAGGTTAACATCGGCTAGGTCGATGAAGAAAAATTTGTACACATTGGCACCTCCTGCTCCCCAGAGGAGGAGAAGATTCTAGCGGTTCTCTGAGAATACATTGACGTGATTGCGTGGGGGTATGAGGATCTGAAAACTTACGACACATCTATCATGACCCATACCATCCCACTGAAACCAAATCCTAAGCCCTTCTGACAAAAGCAGAAGCCGGTAAACCCATTGATTGAACCTCTAATTCATCAGGAGGTTCAGAAACTCCTATCAGCCCGGATTATCTTTCCTATCCGGCACACAACTTCGATTGCCAACCTCGTCCCTGTGCGAAAGAAGAATGACGAGATCCGCCTTTGTGTGGACTTTCGCAATTTGAACAAGGCATCCAAGAAGGACAATCACCCTCTTCCTCGTTGGATGAGGTGCTACAAATTGTTAACGGATCCCAAATGATGTCCTTCCTGGATAGATACTTCGGATATAACCAGGTTATGGTTAAATACGAAGATTGAGATAAAACGACGTTCACCAGCAAGTGGGGAATGTTTGCATATCGGAGAATGCCCTTTGGCCTCATCAACGCAGGGGAAACATTTCAAAAGGCTATGGACATTGCGTTCAAAGGCCTAGTTAACAAATACATAATCACCTACATGGATGATTTGACAGTCTTTTCCCGGTATCGGTGTGATCATTCTGCCCACCTCGCCCAAATTTGCGAGAGATGTCGCCGGTATGGAATTTCCCTCAATCCTAAGAAATGCATATTTGGGGTCACTGAAGGGAAGCTGCTCGGGCATATCGTCTCTGAGAAGGGGATATCCATCGACCCTGAGAGATAGTTAAACCACTCAATGACATGATGAAAAAAGATACAAAGATTGAGTGGAGATACTTAATGGCGGTTCATTACTAGATTCGCCGAGATAGTTAAACCACTCAATGACATGATGAAAAAAGACACAAAGATTGAGTGGAGCCCCGAAGCGAAGTGAGCATTTTCTCAGATCAAGCAAACCATAGTGGAGGCACCAGTCCTGGCAAGTTCAGACTATTCCCTCCCATTCCACATATACACCTTCACTTCCCCGCATTCCGTAGCAGCAGTCCTAACCCAGAAAGTTGAAGGGGAAGAACAACCCATTGCTTTTATGAGCCCCCTTCAAAAATGCCAAAGTCCGATATCCGTCTTTAGAAAAGCAGGCTTTCGCTCTAGTCCGGGCTGTGAAGAAATTTCGGCACTATATTCTCCAAAGCAAAGTGCATGCTATCATTCCGGAGCAGACTGGGAAATCTTTACTGCTGGAGAGTGAACTGGGCGAACGTCAGGGGAAATGGATGTCCATCCTCCAAGAATATGATCTCGAAATGCAACCGATGATGATAGTCTGAGGCCAGGGACTATGCAGAGCAATGGCGGAAGGAACTCCAAATATTGAATGCCAAACTTACACAGTAGAGTCCGTCACTCAAGATCCATGGTATACCGATCTGGTATACCTATTGCTCAACAATAGATGCCCGAAGGGGCTTCCCCCAAACAAACGGTGTGCCCTACGGTTGAAAAGCGCACATTTCATGATCAAGAACGGAATGCTTTTCCGCAGGAACTATGAGGGAATATACCTCCAGTGTATAGATCGGGACCAAGCTATAAAAATGATAGAGGAATTCCACGGGTAGTTTGGAACCTGGCATGGCTTAGCTGATGCCATTGCCCACCAGATTCTCCGAGCCGGTTACTATTGTCCCTTCATCTTTAAAGATGTCTATACTCACGTGAGGAAGTGCCGCACTTGCCAAACAACAGCCCATCGTGAGCGGAACCCAACTATGCCTTTGCAACTGGTCTTTGAAGTTAGACCCTTTGTCTAATGGGCATTTGATTTTATCGGGGAAATCAGCCCCAACTCATCTGCCAACCACCGATATATTCTAACTGCTACCGATTACTACACTCGGTGGTCCGAAGCAATTCCATGCAAAAATAACACAACGAATGTAGTTATCAAATTCCTGGAAGAAAACATAGTCACCAGATTCGGAATGCCTTTCGCTAAAGTGTGTGACAACGGTCCGGTGTATTCTTCGACGCAGTTACTTGAATGGACCTATGAAAGGAAGATCACCTTGAAGTTCTCCAGCAACTACTACCCCTAGGGTAATGGTGTGGTTGAATCCACTAATAAAAATTTGTTGGAGGTGATCAAACACTTGTTAGAACAAAACCCCCGGGACTGGCACCAAAAGCTTAGATTCGCCCTTTGGGCGGATTGTATCAGAATAAAAGTAGCCCTGGGGACTTCCCCATTTCATGTGGTTTACAGACAAAATCCAGTGTTTCCTATCAACTTACAAATCCCGGTCTTACAGTTTATGCAGCAATTTAACAACCGGGACAACATCGTGGAGGTTCAGCTCCTCAACCTGGTGAGAATGGAGGAACAAAGAGACGCGACACTAGAACACTTTGTGCATCATCAAGCGGTCGTTAAACAATGGTTTGACCAGAGAGCCCAATATAAGGCCTTTCAGATTTTGGACCTGGTCCTTCTGTGGGACAAGGCCCGGAAAAAGAAAGGAAAGCACACCATATCTGATTTTTGAGATCTGCGGGGCAAATACTTATCGCCTCAATACTATGACCGGAGAAGCCGTCCCATTGCCTATCAATGGGCAATTTCTCAAGCACTATTTCGAATGAGGCGGATGGTAAGTTTGCCCTAAATTGTATTATTTGTAAAAAGTTCCTGCTTGTAAATATCTTTCCCGGTGCTCCTTGGGAGTGCCTTGGCCTTGTAAATAGTTGTCGGCCGTCCTCCGGGACCGCCTCCTTTCCTTGGTTTGCTTTTGTTTTTGCTTTCTTTTGTTTTGCATTTGTTTTTCGGGTTCCCAACGTGTTGCCCTCTTCTTGTAGACAGGTATGCTTAGCATGACATCTAGTCCCTAGAATGATACCTTATGTATTTCGGGTAGTCTGGAATCTATTGTTAGCATGGTGGAATTTGTCCGCACTCTAGAGGTTTTTTGTGTGTACGGTAAAAGGTTATGGGTAATCTCCATGAGGATCATATCTTGCAAGTCTTGACATTGGTTAACATAAAATCTAAGAAGCAAGTAATCGCATGGTCCTTGAGGGTAGATCGGTTGCACTAGTTATTGAAAAAGTCTGAAAATCATAAAAATATCCCGGGTCCGAAATGTTCTCTCCTATTCAGCAATTTAAAACAGATGGCAAGGTGAAAGAAGTACCACCGTTAAAATTAGCTAAGCTTAAGGTTCATGGTGAAAGGAGTACCGCCTTCCCATCTTTAAAAAGAAAATAAAAGAAAAGATCTGAAGAATAGAGAATTTCGGGATCCGGGGGATCATGCAAGATGTGATGATTTTGGTTTGATGCATTCAGTGCCTCCTCTCCGCTTCTCTCGAAAATCATTGACTTGATTTTCTTTCAAAGCACACACCTCACAACTGGTGAAGGACCGAAAGATTGAATCATTGATGAGTCAGATTTTCTCAGACACATCGCGTGTTGTAAATAGGATACTCCAGGTAAAGATAAGTTCCAGTTTCGCTAACCAGAGATTCTAAAGTTCTCAAATGCGCTAAGGCATTCGTCCCAGTGAGTCGCCATTTGTTATGCCCTGCATACCTGTCCTTATATTTTGTAGGCAAAATGTTGGGTCCCCTTTTTTTGCTTTTTTTCTCCCTTTGTTACTTTTTGTTTTCTTTTGTTTTCTCCAGCCTTGCCTCCATGGGGCCGGTGTTGTGTTTTCTTTTTGTCTTCTTTGCTTCGGGGCCCGGTCCCGGAGTGTTTGTCTTCTTTGTTCCAATCGGATTCCAGACTCCGGGATTCTTTGTCACCATTTCCTCTTTTGCTAGAGGGTGCGGTTGCACGGAATCCCTGGGCCCGGAGTTTGGAGGTTTGCCCTTTTCGGGATTTGCGGAAGGAAAGAGTGGGATATGTTTTTACCCTAAGGATATAAATAGGTTTCACCAGTCATTATTACATTTACCGCGAACAAATTACCCAGAGCGATTTAAGGTGATTCAAGGCGATTAAACAACGATTAAGTGTGAATTGCTCTCGGTGCTTAGCAGTGCTTAAACAATGATTAACAGTTGTGTGTTCACGTTCATTTGAGGCTGGTCAGTTGTAGAGCGCCTACTGTGCTCGTTCTCCTACATTCTCCGCATTTCAAGGTAGGCCCTTCTAGTTCTTCCCTCGTGCTTTCTGGTTTTGCTTTGTTTGTGTTTGGGCTTGTTTTTGCTTCCTATTTCGTCCTCATTTCCGTTTTGTTTTCATTTCTGGTTTTTCGTTCTGGTCTTGTTGTCGCCTCTCGTTGGTGGGACGACTCTGCCAGAGGGTTGTCCGCCCTCCGTGCAGATGTAAAATTAATGTCTCGCTTGTATATACCTTGTAAATTTTTTAATTATCTGTAAATAGCTGTATATAGGCTTGGTTTGGGTCGGCCTGCAAGTTGCGCCTCGGCCCTCGTTACGCTTCGGCCCTTCGTGTAGGCTCTTGTACAGTTCTGTATATCCTTCCTTCCTGTTTGGTGACGAGCTCGTTGCGGTCCACACGTGAAAACCCCAAATTTGGAGCTTACCCGCATGATGTCCGCCTGGTTCGAACTCGACACCTCGCCTGTTCGAGTCATGGCGGTTTTCTCTCTCCGTCGGCTTAGTCTTAATGGCAGGTTTAATTCTCCCACACGCGAGTATTTAAAACCGGCCCAAGTGGCATTGATGCTCTCGTATGTTCGGACAGTTGTCGATGTTAATGCCATTACTCCCTTTACTGTATGACCACGTGACGCTCCCATGTCAGCCTAGTATGGCTAATTTTCGGTCATGTCAATAAAGGTTAGATTTCTGGACTCTGGGCCCCAAGTTTCCCTTTGGTCTGCATTCCATTTCATCGCATGAGCTAGAATCCCTGGAAGCCCGGGCATAGATCAAATTCCTAAGTCATTTCATTATATATATCTTTTTGGGGCTTGATGCAAACTAACACCATTTTCAGGATAGATGCGAAGCGGTGGTGAAATCTCCAGAATCTAGAATTTTATTATATTATATATACTGATGGTCATCCGGTCTTGCAGGTTACCGAAAAATCACCCATCAATCATGTCTGATGCATCAGCATCTTCCCCACCTGGGAGCCCAAAACTCCCCACTACTACTTCAACCAGGGCAGCTGTCAGAACAAAGGCCGAGAATGCCTTAGAAAAACTCCCACTATCAATGAAATATCTGAAGGGAGAGGTTATTCTGGGATCGAAGGTCGATTCCAAGCTTCAATTGGTTACCAACACAAGTGTCGGAGCATGGGTAGAAATGCAGGCCCTGGTAAAAATAATGTTCATACAGCGCAAGGCCAGAGATCTGATGGCACTCAATGTGGTCGCCTCCGGGATCCTTAAGGCTGCCTGCTTCCCCTGCTCGGTGCAGGCTCCAGAGCTCATCCTCACACTAGCAGAACACTACAACATAGCCGTCTGGGCTATCATACTTGCCGCTCCTATGTCGTTGGGTTATCCAATGCCCATGGTGTCTCTAGACGCTGCCACATTCTCTTCGGGGCTAGGGATCCCCCAGTTACCAACGCTACAGTTATCACCCGGACCCTGGCACTGAATGAATTTGAGAAGCTCCCTCAAGCGGCCTGGCAATACCTCAACACCAACTGGCTCAAGACTCCCAGAAAGGATTACAAAAAGATGAAGCTGGAGATCCCCCGGACAGAGTTCAAAGAGAGTATATAAATGGGGATTATCACATTATGCAAAGTCTTTGGAGAGCCCCATGCCTGGGAATTCTCAGCATGGATGTATTACTTCTTGTTTGGCATCGCCTTCGACAATCAGACTTTCAATTGGGCAACAATCATCGCCAATCATGTGGACGCCCAGCTCGTCAGGGTCACCCAGTCTCTTAAATTTTACATGACTTCTTATGTCTTGTGGGCACTAGCGCAACAACATCACCAGGGGATTACTCATTGTCGGCGAGCTCACGACTGGCAAGGGCCGGAATGCTCCGTGGGATTATTTCCCACAAATCCAATGGGAGGCCAATTTTCCCATCTTTTGCAGAGTAAATGATGCTTTCATTTACTACAATATTCTTACACCCACTCGGGATGCCGGATACCGGCTTTCAAAGGAGGCAATGACTCTGGTCAACACTTATGGCCATTACTACATTCAATTCAGCAACACACTTACATTCAGGTGACCGGCTTCTCCGGGAAACCCTACCTATTACCGAAACATTGTGGGGATAAGATAATTCTTTTGGAATACTGCAGACAAATTTTGGAGTTGCATGCCTTCTTCGCATTGAAGGTCACTAACATTCCGTTCCCAATAACTTGTGGGAACTATACTTGCAGCCTCACAGCGGCGAAAGAGGCCGATGGCGAACTAAAGTGTTTGGAGCTGACAGAGTTTTACTTAGCGCGGAAGAATTTTGATCCGCTGGACAAGATAGCAACGACACTTCCCCGGGTAGCAGACCCTCACGAGCTTCACTTGGAAGATTTTTGGGAAGACTGCCAGGATGATTTTGAAGTCCAGAACCAGCATTTTGTCCGGATGACACAAGGCATGATGAGCACCTCAAGCTTTGAAATTTTTCTAAGGACTTTTCAGACACCGGGTCCATAGAAGACCCACAATACAAGGCATAGGGAGTAGATAAAATGGCTCTCCCTCCAGTGGACTGGGATACATCACCCACAATGTAATTGAACGCAGCCATGCGTATTTCCAGAAGGTGTGTCCGTAAAGTACACGAAGAGTTGGCCCATCTTTGCAGGGATCAACTTCTGGGGCCGGAACCTATGCGCAGGGCGAAGATAGAGGAAAGAGAAAAGTTGGGACCCCGCCGCAGGTCCCATCCACAGTTCCCGTCGCAGAACAATTGTAGCTTCAATTGACAGCATCCCACCAGATGGAGGCTATAAGCACCCGGTTGGGCATCCCAGTTATTACAGCGGAACCTGCCCTCCCTTCCGGCTCCCCTTCACTTGCAGAGCTAATGGTCCGGGTAATAGGGACAGGAATGGAAGAGGAACGGGTAGCTATTTTGGATGTCGGGCCCCCATTGGTGACTAGGAGGAAGAAGAAGACAAATGTTCCTCAACCAAGGGTGGAGGTAGACCTCGGGATGCCCAACATCCCAGACGTTCAGGTAATCTCCTCGGACCCCCCTGAGCTAGACAATCAGCCAGAAAATCCTCCAGAGACCTCCCCACCGCATGATGATTTTGATGATATATTTGGGACGGACAAACTTGTGAATTTGCAAGGGGATATCGGGAAGGCGGTAGAAGAGATCGCCGCCCAAGAAGAGGAAAGAGCCCCCACTGATGGGGAGATTCCAGAAAGGGAAGTTACAGCGGAGCAAGAAGTCCGAGCAAAAAAGGAAAAGGAATTGGAACAGGTGGACATCCCAGATGTCTAGGAAATCCCGGTCTTGGAGATCGAAATAGAGAAGGGGCAAGTACAATATGAGCAGTCAGCTCTAGCTGGAGGAACCGAACCTACGGGAACAACCGTAACCTCAGCTGCCATGCAGTACGACATTCGGCCAGGTGATCCCGGTGATATTACAAGTAGATCCAGTGCGGACACTTTTGCCACCTCTGGAGGATAAGCCAATGGCGGAGGATGCCCCGGTGGATGATGCCAGAGAAGAACAACAACAACGGCAGCAGCAAGAGGGGGAGAACCCCGAAAATATTGATGTTGATTCTACAGACGCTGCCAAGGACGGGAGCACTGAAACAGAGAATGTTGATGCCACAAAAGTGGATGGTGCGGATAATCTCGGGAACTAGGAAAAAGAGTCCGATGAGACTCTAAACGCCAGGGGTGAACAATAGAACCCCGGAGGGAATACACATGATCAAGCTTTAGCAACAAGGCCACCCTGGCCACCACAATGGTTGGTGGACTCTAAAAAAAGAAAGGCCCCAGCAGTGGTAAAAGCCCATCTCTCCTTGGCTGAGATGATGGCATAGGCACAAGGTGCTCCCAAGCCAAAGAAGGCCCGGATACTCCACTCCATTCGGACTGGTCCGGGCGAATATACAGTCGCGATCATGGCGACACCTCGCTTAGACAAAGAGGAAGCAGCAGTAAGTGCTGCTGAATACACCGTCACAAAGGTACCTCTGAGAAAGAGGGATAAGCAGGGTGAACTGGACCTGCTAATAGAGGCCAGCCGGGCAATTGAGGCCCATTATGACAAGCAAGCCCAAAGACTAAGGGAGTAAAAAGAAATGAGTGTAAATCTCCTCGAGATTTTGATAGAGCTTGCACAACCCATCACTGCCATCCCTTCGGAAGCTTCTACATCCGGAGCACCGCTCCCACAGGGCGACATGGACGCGTTGAGGAACATGAAAAAGAAAGCGCAGGTAGTCGACGACTGGGTGGCCGACCAGGTAGGAAATGTTCAACATTTCTTACTGGCAACACTCCCGGACCTGTATGTGGACAACATTTTGCACCGAGTCAAAAATACCATTTCTCTCCGGGAAGGAGAGACCGATCAATATGAGGCATGGATGAGTGAGTTGGGAGAACTCATGGGTCTCGGAGAGGAAGCCGTCACTGAGGCCGAAATTTTGGGGGAAGAGTCCTTCGACTTTATCAGGGTCCAGCACTCCAGACTTGGTTTTTAAAATCGGAGATAAGCAAGCAACTGCTAGGGGCGCTGTGGGATAAAGTTTCGGAGGTTGAGTATTTTTTAAATTTATACAAGGCATTTTTTATGAGGGTTTCGAGAGTCGGTCCCTTTAGTACTGAAACATATACTCCGGAGGAATATGGTGTAGGGAAATTTGACGAGCTAATGGAGTATCAATATCAGTCCTCGGAAGGAATGGACGGAGCAAGGATGTCATGCATATCCTGCATGATGCTCCGGGCCCATGATGTGGCAAAGATGGCCACCAAATTCAATGGAAACACCCCAGATTTGGGCGAACAAATGGAGGCGGCCAAGTACCGCCAGGCTGGTATCAAAGATATTGATGAAGATGGAGTTGCCCAGCTCCTGGAAGCATTTAAGGCATACAAGGAACAGTAAGGCTCTATGGACTACGAAGATTGTCACTAGCAGGGTGCATTTTGAATATTCATATTCTTTGAGCGTAAGCTCCCGGACTTTGGAATTTCGGATCCAAAGTTTTGTATTCTTTCAATAAGGGGGTTAGGAGGTAGGTGATCCCGATAAGGCATGTCAGGTAGAGGGATGGCCCTGACAGGTTATTTTCCCAAGGCGCCGCTCCAGCATTTACTACCTGGTGCATCGAAGACAGTGAGCCGCATTTTGCATTAATGAGGCATGTAGCCTCAAACTCCGGGAGGATCAGATTTCTTCTATTCTTATTTCGGCACTCTTCTCGAGGCCGATTCTTCCATCTTCTCTTCTTGTCTTCTTCCTCTGTCTTGTCAGACCTCTGCTCTTTTCGAAGCGATTGTAAGTGGTGCAGGTAGTACTGGCCACCGGATATTGTATTTTAATGTTGTGTACAGTTAGACTAGGTTAGTTTTGGGGTAAACTATGTGTATAAATAAGAAGTCCGACCTCATTTCAAGGGTCGGCAAAATTGATGATTTTGCAGTCCAAGCAATAGCAAATAGCTCTTTTCATTTCTAGTAGTTGCAGGAGCTCAATGCTCAGTAGTTCTTAGTAGTTAGATGCTCCCTTGGAGCCATTGATGATGGAAAACCTTGTTAATGAAGAAGGAAGAGTTTCTGGCAATGATGTTGTTGGTGTTCTGATCTCCGAGTTACCAATATCTCTTTTGTGCTGTATGTTTCTAATGTCCTTTGCTCTGATGTTTTGTTAGATTAGATGATCTCATTTCCCCTTGCTATTGAATATGTATGAATTGATGGTTTTGTATGCATTTAGTATTTAGTGTATTTCATTAGAGCATTGTTGATGTTAAAAATATGTTGCATGACGATAAGTAGAAGTAACGAACTCTTAACTCTGGTCTATATTTTGTTGTTTATTTGGTAAACTCATGCGTGCTTGCAGGAAACCCCGACCTATCATCGAAATCCCCAGAGAAGACGAGTCAAAACCAACTATCCCCCCCAAACAAAAACAGTCACTTGCCCAATTTAGCTCCTTGCACCGTCAAGACCTGACACTCAGGTGCTTGAAGGCCCGGAGAATTTATTCCCCAGATAACATTTACAGGTGAAGTTGGCTGGTACTCTGGTACTCGGTGACAACTCTTCATCTGTTGATGAGACCAGTCACAAAGTCCCATCAACAGAACCTAAAAACAAATACACAGTGGTTCCTTCTGACAATCCCAAGGCTCAAATCCTTTATGAGGAGTGCCATTTTGGTAATTATGTGATTCTCTCTGAAGGAGGAATTGAACCAGTGGCCGAAGTTTCAGAAGAGGGAGGGCTATGGAAGATGGAATTCGACCTTAGTTGTTCAAATTCAGGATCGAGAGCAGGAGTGGTGCTAATTCCTCCTGTTGGAGAATATATTCCTTTGTCTTTTAAATTAGACTTCATAAATAACAATAATATGATCGAGTACGAAGCATTGCTACTAGGATTGGAAGAAGCAAAGTCTAGAGGGATCAAGAAGCTAATCGCAAAAGGTGATGCCTAACTGATCATGAAGCAGGTAAGAGGTCAGTTTTTTGTCAAAAACAAAAAATTGAGGCACTATAGAAACCTAGTATGGGATGAACTCAAGTCTTTCGATGCTTTTTCCATAGAGTTCATACCTCAAAGTTTAAATGCTAAGGAAAAGTTTTTGGTAGTCTCTGCTTCATTGTTGTTACCACATCTTGATTTTAAAGTACATAGTTATAGAATAGAAATAGTCTATAGACCGAGAGTACCAAATAATGTACAACACTGGCAGGTTTTCGACAATGATTCTTAGCTCAAAGATTTCATTGGTTTGTTCAAAATTTTGCTAATGTATATTTTGAAGGTTCTAGTAGTGAGTGCAAAGAAGTTTGTGAAGGTGCTGTAGAAGATTAGGGGATAATTCAATTAAAAGGGAACAAGATTCCCAAGGGGCTGGTATCCCTAGAACATTTGTTTCGTAGGAGGTATGGTAGTACAGTCAAAGAAAAGGTACCACACTCTCATAACCCCAAGGAGTATGAAAAAATTAATATTGGATGAGGGTGATCCTAAATGGATTTCAATAGGCAAAATATGTTCCCAGCAAGAAAGGGATGATCTGGAAAGGTTGCTGAAGTAATATAGAGATGTTTTTGCTTGGGGGTATGAAGACCTCAAAAACTTCAGGGACGGCCAGGTTAGACATCACATTCCTTTGAAACCTGATGCTACACCTTTTCACCAAAAGCTTAGAAATTATAATCCGAAAGTATCTGAAGCTATATTGAAGAAGTAGAAAAGATACCGCAAGCTAGGATTATCTTCCCCATCCATCATTCTACCTGGATTGCCAATATAGTGCCAGTGAGGAAAAAGAACAGTGAAATCAGAATCTATGTCGATTTCAAGAATTTGAATCATGCCAGTCTAAAAGACAATTACGCATTACCTGTAATGGAACATGTTCTCCAGGCTATGTCAGGATCAGAGGTAATGTCGATGCTGGACGAATATTTTTGGGTATAATCAAATCAGTGTAGCAAAAGAGGACCAGCACAAGACAACCTTTAGAACACCATGGAGTACTTTTGCATACAACCGAATGCCATTTGCTTGATTAACATTGGCGCCACATTTCAGAGGGTGATGAACTTCTCTTACGGGGATCTACGAAACAAAATCATTGTAATCTATTCAGACGACTTGATCGTCTATTCGAAAAGAAGGAATCGCCATTTAAATGATCTAGAGACAGTACTGCGGAGGTGGAAAAGTCATGGTATATCTCTTAATCCAAAAAAGTCCATTTTCTTTGTTGAAGAAGGTAAATTGTTAGGGCATATTATTTTGAAAGGAGTCAAGATTGATCCTGATAGGGTTAAAGCAATCCAACAACTTAATTTGCCCTCTAATAGGAGTGCATTGAAGTCTTTCTTTGGCCAAGTGAACTTTTTAAGAGTTTTTGTCCCAAAATTTTTAGAGACCACCAGGCACATGGTAGATATGATGAGTGAGAAACACCCTTTTAAGTGGAATGAGGAAGGATGCAAGGCTTTCAACAACATCAAAGCAACAATATCCCGAGCCCCTGTGTTGAAAAGCCCAAATTTTGAAGGACTTCGTGATTTACTGTTATGTGTCATAGCATACTCTGTTCGACATTTTGACACAGAAGAATGACAAAGGATAGGAGGCACCCATTTCTTTCATGAGCATGTCGTTGAAGAAACACGAACTCAAATACTCTCAAATTGAAAAGCATGCCTTCGCAATAGTAAAAGCAGGGAAACAATTCAGGTACTACATTTTGCACTCGCATTCTACTGTATACGGTCTAGAGACAACAGTAAAAAGTGTTTTGACACAAAAGGAGATAGGAATGAATAATAGAGCTGTATGGGTAGCTAAAATTCAAGAATATGACCTAACCATTAAGCCAAAAAATCTGGTACGAGGACAAGGTTTGTGAAGGTTAATAGTAGAAAATGGAAAGCCATCAAAAGAAGAAGCAGATGAAGCTCCTATGGTCCTGTTGGTAAGTTTGATTGATTTGTAGTTCTCAGATGTAACATATTTCCTTACATATGGTGAATACCCTAAACACTTGAGTCCCCGAGAAAGGCGTAATCTGAAGCTAAAGGCGTCTAAGTATATTATCTCTCAGGGTGTGTTGTTTAAAAGAGGAGTTGATAGAACTTTCCTCAGGTGTGTTGATGCTGAACAACAGAGAGAGTTATTAAGAGCATTCCATGATGAAGCTTGTGGCGAGCATTTTTCCTCCGTCGTTACAGCCTTCAAAATCCTCCGGAACCATTTCTATTGGCCTGGGATGTTTAAAGATGCATATCACTATGTCAAAAATTGTGAGAAGTGCAAACAGTTTGCAGGACATCTGCAACTTGCAGCCCTAAGCCCTACCCCTCAAACCAGTTGTGGTAGATGAACCTTTCAGGCAATGGGGGATAGCTTTTGTAGGACTTCTGAATCTGCCATCCAATGTAGGGCATGTGTATATCCTGACAGCTACTGACTATTTTACAAAGTGGGTGGAAGCAATCCCTACTAAAAGGGAAAATTTGCAAGTTGTCTGCGATTTTCTACTGAACCATATTTTTGTCAGATTTGGAGTGCCGCAGAAGGTAGTAGCAGACAATGCTACTTATTTCTCTTCAGAAGAGATCTCAATGTTCTATTATGAGCACGGAATATCCTTAGCCCACTCATCAGATTATTTCCTGCAAGGGAATGGTCAGGCGGAGTCCAGTAATAAGAATCTAGTGGCTATAGTGGCACAAATTTGGAGTGACCAATTTTGAATTTTTTCGAAGGCAAGGTGAGTACCCCTAAAAACTCTTTGAAGAGGCCTAATTGGAGTGCAAGTAAAATGAGACCTGATGATTTTCATGAGATACTACTTGGGGCATGTGTTTAAAACCTTTCATGGAGTAAATATAATGGGTCACAACTTTCAGATGTTAGATTTGATATGTTTTGAAGAGGGTCTTTTGGAGGTGTTCACCTAAATCTGCATTTTTCACATTGCCTGATTATATCAAATGACCTATTTTGCATGCTTGCATCTTTGGCCGAATAAAGTTTCATAACATAAGGATTGTTCTGAGGTGTTGTAGGCATGAGAGAGAAGCTTCATTTCTATTTTTAGATCCCTGTGAGTTCATATGATAGGTTGGCCCAAGCCATTCTATGTGCAATTAATTCAGATTCCCAGAGTCTAAAATGCAAAATTATGAAGTTGCCTACTTTGAAGTCTTGCAAGTCGTACCTAGCTGAATGCCCTGAAGAATTGAATGCTCCCCTATTTTGTAGTCATGGAAATGTGCTACTATGAAGATTTCCAGACTTGTGCCAATCCACCTGATTAGTTTGTTCATTCAATTCCAAACAATGTTTATGCAGTTTCACTGATTTTGAAATCAGAAGTTGTAAGAGGCCGACTTTAGGGATTCACATTGATTGACCAGTTGATGATCCGAACAAGACAATAGAAAATTTGTTCTCTCTATGTGAAAATGAATCCAATTCCAGGCCCCTAGCCCATAAGGAGTTCATCTTATGAATTTGTGAAGTCAGATCCAAACAAGATTTATTTAGTTTTCAATCAATGCATCCGTAAAGTTTTCTAGGAGGCTGACTTTGCAAGCTAATATTTTGGTGCCGGTTGAACGTTATAATAAGTAATTTGACTTCTTATGCTCTCTGTATGCCAGTGTACTACCAGGATCAAGGATCGAGCCTCAAGGCATAATTTGATATCTTTTCAAGGGTAAATCCAAAGACAATTTATTCAGATTATCATTGTTTGACAGAATTAAATTGTTGAGTAGTCATTTGCAAAGGATTGAAGCTTTGTATCAAGCGGTTGTTTGTAGATGCCGGTTATGGATTTGTACTCTCTATATTTAAATGTTTCCCTGTATACAGGGGTAACACCTTAAGGCATGATTTCCTATTTTTCAAAGGGCTAATCTGAGAGCGATCTATGCAGATTACCAGTGATTTATTGAGTTGTTTTTGTAGAACAATCATTTTCTAAAGTGCATCTCTTGTAACTGGTTGATATCTTTACCATGTTACCTATTGACCTATACTCCCAATATGTAGATGAACCAGTGTGTTGACTCCTAGATTTCAAGGAGATGATTTGGTATTTCTACAAGGCCTATCTCATGTGCGGTTTACTCTTTGTTTAGCACTTTGCAAAATATCTGAAATGCGGATTTTAATGGTCAAATTTAAAGGGGGAAGTTTTTGGAAATGGTATAAACATCCATCAAAGCATGAGTAATGCAGTCATGGGGCATTTTGAAACTTTCAAGAAAATGAGCTTGAGCTCAAAAGTGCTATGTTAGACATGCAAAGCTCGCCTCTGGTTTAATGGAGTGCGGAGAAGAGACTTCATCTCACCGAATGCATAAACGTGAAATGTGGATTCATACAAAATGCAGTAGTAAACTCACTAAATGACCATCTCGATCCATGATTTTGTATATATCAGGATAGAAGGAAAGAAGCATCATATTACCTATTTTAAAGATATGTTTAAAGATACAAGAACACTATCAGGGGTGCTTGGTGAAAACACCATTGGAGGCAACAAATTAACTTCACAATTTGACAATGATGTAATGAAGCCCTTTGACATAAGTCAATTTGTACGTATAATGGGAAGCTTATACCTTTGCATCTTTTCCAAACTGCTACCGCGCAAGTCATAAAATGGAGGGCTGCGTAGTAAAGTGGAGGTGCTACATTTGAATGGAGTTTTTTAAAACTTCAAAACAAATGCATTGGAGGTGGTCTGCACAGAGGATGAAGTCATGGAGGGAGAACATTTAAAAAAAAAACACAAGAGACATTAATAGAGGATTGCGTAAGACATAAAAGGTGCTGTGAAATGTGACAAGGAAAACTGCAAAATATGACTAAGGAGTCTGTGCAATGTGACAGGGCACGTGGACCGTTTGGCAAGAGGCCTCAAAGAAATTTGGTTCCAAAGATTCCGCATGGTTTCAAAATGGAAGGAGGCCAGCGCAGTAAGGTAAATTTCTAAAACCATTTAAATTCACAGAAAATGCAATTGACATGGAGTCTTAGAAGGATTGCGCAGGGTTTGAAAACATCATTTTATTGCAAGAGGATTCAAAGACAAGCCACGTAAACGATTTGACAATCACTTTAAAGAAATGTGATTAATGCAAATCAAAGGAGTCAGCGCTTGAGCAAAAGAAATCTATGCCATTGTTCGAAGGTAGTCTGCTGGAAACGTGAATGAAGGCATGATTTGAATGTTAAAAAAATGGAGAGCTGGAATTTTGAAGGAGCTCATCCATAGACCAGGCACGTGTGTTGTTGGGCAGAGTGTGCAAGGAAATAGAGGTATGATGGAGACCCTGCACAGGAAATAAGGAAAGCAAAGCCTACGCAATGGTGAGTGAAAGGGGCCAAATGCAATTGGCAGGTGTAAAGCTTCATGGTCTACGCAGAACAACGTAGGAATTGGAGGAAGCCAACGCGCAAGGTGGGTGGGAGGACCAATGGTTCAGGTAACATGCACAGAGCTCTAAAATGCTTCAGAACTATTATCCCACATTTGCAAGGGGTTGTAATTTTCATATGTTCATATATGCCCGCGCTAAGTTAGTGATATGAATAAGAAGCTAAGAGGCTCTTGGGCGGGCCCCTTAGCCAAGGGATTGCTGCGTTGACCGAGGTAAGTGGTAAACAAAATTTTGGCACGCATGGCATAATACAGTTTAAAATCTCAAAGGGATTAATCCCACTTTGCTGGTGTGAGGGAGATATAAGGATTTATAACCAAGAACGCACAGTAGATAATATGAAGATGAGCGGAGGCTCTCGGCGTCCGCACTCAGTTGGAGCTCCTCGATAACCGTGCCAGGAAGAGCGATGACGGAGGAAGAAAAACGATTTTGGCAGGGCCCGCAGGGATGACATGGCAGGTGAGGTGGCAGAAAAGGCTATAGATTGTGCACATATCCTGAGAAAAAAGGAATCAGCGACTCACTTAAAGGCTTAGAGAGAAAGATGCAGGGATGATAAGCATAAGCCATTAAGCCAGCGTGACACGTGGCGGTGCAGATAGCCAAGCGACAGCAGGGCGATGAGGTGGAGGTGACGTAGCAGCGCGCTGGAGAGGCATGTCCGATAGGTGTGGATCCCGAGGCAGTGGAAATCGACGACCGACTTAAAGGCTTAAGGGAAAGATGCTCAGAATCTACCCATTAAGCCATCAAGCCGGCGCGACATGTGGCATCCAGACAGGTGGCAAGATCTGGTGCAGTGCAGAGGTGGCTCTTCAGAACAAATCAGAGATCGCCATGATGCATAATTTGGTGCAGTCTGTGGGAGAGAAGGGATTAAAGTGCTAATAAAATGCATAAATCAAATGGTAAAAAGCATAAAATAAAAGATTAATGCAGAGAAAAGGGATTAAAGTGGAGAGACAAATAAATCAAAGGTAAAGTGCAGAGAGAAATTAAAGACCAATTAAAGACCAGATCTGCGCAGAAACAAGGAAAAAGTGAAATATTAAAGGACAGATTAAAGTCTGTGCAGAAAATAATGTAGTTATTAAAGGACAGATTAAAGTGCATCAAATGGTAAAGTGCAAATATTAAATATTAGTGTGCAAAGTAAATATTAGTCCTCGGATGATGTTGCAAGCTGCACAGGATTGAACTTATGTTTTCTAAATATCAAAGTGCATTTTCGATTTTTGAGGGGAAAAGAGGAGGTTGAAGATTGTGAAAATCTTTATTTCAAAAGGGAGATATGCATTCACGGAGGTTTTTTCCCAGAAGAAGGAAGGAAATCAAATTTTAGTTAGGGGAAGATGAGAGGATATTTTACAGACAGTTGGGAAGAGACACTTGGCAGTCAGAGAATGATTCTGGGTGCTTGCTCCTACTTATACTTTTCTTCTTCTCAGAACAAGGGTTCCAAATCTTGGCCTCCACAGAGAGTTTCAAGCTGTGCTTAGCTCCAGGAGATTCCAATTTTGTTTTGGTTCCATTAGGGTGTAGTTTGGTGCTGTATTAGTTATGTGTTAAATTGAAATAGAAAACCGGAAACCTTTTGCATATTGTTGAACAGGTGTATTTTGAAGTAGATTGTATACAAGAATGTGATTCTTCATACTTAATATGAGAGTTCCAGATTCAAATCTTTCCTTGGTGTTAGTCTCGTGAAGTCTGAATTTTCTAATTCTCTGCATGGAGTTTATCTATGTATGTGTTATCATTCTTCAGTTATGATCTAGGATCAGATTAAATAATGCTGTAGATGTGACATAGTTTCATTTGGTTGTCTACAAGAGGATCTTATAAGTAGTATTGACTGGAGTGATTATGTTCATGGCTTGGAATCTTTGACAGAAGTTAATTCATGTATATTTTGTTTGCTTTGAGGTATTGCCCAATGGACAAGGCACTGGTCCAGGATTACTATTTTCATAGTGATGCATATCTAGTAGGTTTTGGGCTATATTCTGCAAATTGAATACAAACTCCGATGTTTCTTACTTTTTGTGTTTGTGATGGTGTACCAATCTCATGCTCCACTTCAAGGTTGATGTTCAATAGGTGATTAGCCGGTTACCTAGTATCTCCCGGTCGTGTTGAGCCTTTGTGAGATCTCTACTGATTGATGCCAAACATAATATGAAGGCGTTAAAGGGTGTCCCCCCTTGGTTTTGCAGAACCTAAAGCGTAGAAGGATGGATCTGCATCCTTGTTAGTTGGTCCTCTTCATTCTAGTGTGAACTACTTGGAGTTGGCTACTCTTGAAGATCCGTTGCAAAGTGAGAAGGTTGCTATCCAGTTATCACAACATAAAAAAAACCAACAAAATGGCGACTCTACTGGGGAATAAGTATTAATTGTAGAGTTAATAAGGTTTCAATTGAGCTTGGCTCCTCACCTTCTTAACTTTCAGTCCAGTCAAGTCTGTCCAGAATTGCATAGAGTTTGAAAAGTTATTTTCATATCATGGGGTTTGAAGGATATTGTTTTGTATCTGAGATATTTTTGTCCAAGGGTTCATGTCTTGTGAGGAGTTAGTTTTATCTTGTAAAGGTCGTTTTGCAAAGGGTTTGTCCTTGCAAACTGTCATAATATTTCCCCAATTTGTATTGGGTGGCGACTCCAATCTCTGCAGCAGTGCTGAATGAAAGATTTATTTCAAAATATCTGCATGATAATAAAGGCAACCTCAAGATCTTGAGGTGAAGCAGCATCCCAAAGAAAAGCAGGGCGAGCTTCTAAGTTCTCACGAAATGGACACCAATGAAAAAATCAATGAACATGCAATGCTCCCCCATCATGAAAATCAGAATGTATAAATGCAAAATTGTGAAGAGAATTTGAGTTGGGATTACATCTCAGCGGTTTCAAATTTCCTGTCCTCCAAAAGGAGATGGCGACTCTACAAAAGACTCAGTGGAAGGTGTGAAGATGACTTCAGATCTAGCATTTTGCAGCCACTACAATGTGCCAGGTATTTTGCTTTTCATGGGTAACTTTTTCCCATGAGAATAGTTTATGAATGGTTCCCTATCAAGTGATAGCAGCACTAGTTAAAAGGGAAGAGTATTGAAGCATTGTTTGCATATTACTTTGATTAGTAGTTTCAGCTTTTATCTTTGGTTGTGGTATGCAAATGGTTTTAAAAGTTTGATCAATCTCTTTGTGGTCAAATTGAAGTGTTTGAGAAGGCAAGTGGGAATGTATTTTGTTTATTTCCAACCTTGTGTACGTTAAGAGTAACCATGCCTAATAAGATGTCTCAGCAATGTAGTAAACAGTGTTCCAGTATTAAGTTGTATGCAACCCTAAATTTCAATGGCATTTCGGATTACCGAATCTTATTCCATCTGAAATTAGGAAACACTTGCCTAAATTCAGTGGTATAAAAGAGGAATCGGCTGAGAAGCATTTGAATGAGATCATTAATCTGATAGAGGACTTTGATGTTGTTCATGAGGACATTATTATGAAGTTGTTTACACAATCTTTAACGGAGGAGGCAAGAGAATGGTTCTCATTTTTGTTGCCACAATCTATCAGCTCATGGAAAGAATTGGAAGTAGCATTCAATGAACAGTTCAAATAATGGGCTAATGAATATGACTTGATTGCTGATTTCTTTAATACTCATATTGGAGATGAGGAGCTGGTATCTAATTTCAATCTCAGATTTACGAAGACTTTGAAGAAAATTCCTGAGAAGTGTAGACCCCAAGATGCCATGGCTTTGGTTGTATACTTGTGTGCGTTTGATAAAAAAATGAGTTACAAGCTGAGAGATAAAGAACCTCAGAATTTATATCAAGCATAAATTCAGATGGCGAGGGATATTGAAGGAATGATGAAGTTTGGTGTCATGAGATGTCATAAATCTGAAAATACAATTCCTCATGGGACTGCATATGGGGCTGAATATAAAAGTTCAGAAGCTCCATGGAATTCTTTGAATGTTGGTGAGTTTGCTGCCCCAAATGACACACAGATAACTAATACAAATCAGATTGAGAATGCAGATTTCAACCAGCAGTATAAATTTTTTGTTGACTCTTCTACACACATCCAATCCTTAGTTGAGACAGAGGTAAATGAGCAAGTAAGAGTTCAATATGGGGCTGAATATAAAAGTTCAGAAGCTCCATGGAATTCTTTGAATGTTGGTGAGTTTGCTACCCCAAATGACACACAGATAACTAATACAAATCAGATTGAGAATGCAGATTTCAACCAGCAGTATAAAGTTTTTGTTGACTCTTCTACACACATTCAGTCCTTAGTTGAGACAGAGGTAAATGAGCAAGTAAGAGTTGAGATTGTTTCAGCAGTAGATGTTCTAATGATTACCATGTAAGTAATAAATATGATGAAGATGTCATAAATATTAATTCAAATAATTATCAGCATGCTGCCCCAGTTGTAAAATTGTCTTATGTATTATGTTTCTCATATGGCTAATGTTGAGCCAAAAGTTGTACGATGTACTCGAAAGAAGGGGATAAGCCTCAGCATGTGTTTACACTAGTTCTATGTGTCCTAAATGTTGTCTATGAAGAACCGATTGATGTGTGTATGCATGAAGCTAATCTTGCAAATGATTATGTATGTGATGTTTCAACACAAGAGTTCCTTCACACAGTTGGTGGTCTTCCTTTTCAGCATTCTCATCAGCAAGGTATGCTTAATCCAATGTGTAAATCTGAAAAGGTTGAATCCCTAAGTGATCATAACAGCCTTGAAAGTTTTGTTGAAACCAATGAGGATTTTCCTTTTGAAAATCATGATTATAGTTGCTCATTTTGTCAAACTCATAGGGTTGAATGTGGTTCGAATTTTGAAAATGATGATTCAGATTTTTCTCTCATGGCTGAGGATGACTGTGATATTGAAAGTGATTGTGGATATAACGAAGTTTTTAATCCACTCTTTGATGAAGAAGTAGATATGGATCAGCCAATGCTTTGCTATTCAGATTTTGAAAAGGGTTTCCATGTGGTTTCTAATCCTTTGTATGAGGACATAGTTGAAAATTCAGTTGATTTGAATGATATATCAGATTATGAAAAGAATAGCTATGGGAACTAGGATGAAAATTTTGATTCAATATCCTTCTCTAATGATCAATCTTCTTCTAGTGTTGATTTTGAAGATCCGTGTATCTTGGAAATGAATGAAGTTTCTTATTATGAACTAAGTCTGAAATCTGAAGTTACGATTCAAAATTATTCCCCTGAATGTTGGTTTAGTATGTATGGGGTTGAGTATGAAAATCTTTCCTTTGATATCCAAGCACTTGCTGATTATGTGGTTGAGTCCAAATGTTTTAAATTTCCAATGCAGCCGGTTGAGTATTTACTTGCGCATGTTAAGGAGATTGATATTGAAGAATATCATGTTGTGTATGAATGTTCACCATGTTTTGAGTACCAAGGATATTTTTCAGATTATGTATCTTTTCAGCCAATGCATGATTTTGTTATGCCACAATGAAAAGTGTGATAGTGGCATGAATTGTGCAAAAAAATTTCAGAATGGTCATTGCTTGGAAAGAAGTTTTACAGAATGAGCATACTGCTGAATGATGAAAATCAAACATTTGATAGGGGTAAGTAATGATTTCAGTTTTGGTGATTTTGGCCATTTGTAAATAATGTGCATATTGTATAGCCGCTTTGCTTTCAGTTGTGTGTTTAGAGTTTGGTGTTTTCAATAAGGAACCCGGTTTTGGAAAGTTGGGAAGAAGTCTGATTTTTGAGTGGTCTGCTTTCACCAAGAGATTCTAGATTCTCTACATGCCTACAAGGGGCGTGCGTCCCCAGACAGAGCCACTGTTGGTACTCTCAAATTTGACACAAATTTGGAGTGACCAATTTTGAATTTTCTCTAAGGCAAGGTGAGTACCCCTAAGAACTCTTTGAAGAGGCCCAATTGGAGTGCTAGTAAAATGAGACCTGATGATTTTCATGAGATACCACTTGGGGCATGTGTTTAAAACCTTTCATGGAGTAAATATAATGGGTCACAACTTTCAATGTCAGATTTGATGTGTTTTGAAGAGGGTCTTTTGGAGGTGTTCACTTAAATTTGCATTTTTCACATTGCCTGATTATATCAAATGACCTACTTTGCATGCTTGCATCTTTGGACGAATAAAATTTCATAACATAAGGATTGTTCTGAGATGTTGCAGGCATGAGAGGGAAGCTTCATTTCCATTTTCAGATCCCTGTGAGATCATACGACAGGTTGGCCCAAGCCATTCTATGTGCAATTAATTCTGATTCCCAGAGTCTAAAAGGCAGAATTATGAAGTTGCCTACTTTGAAGTCTTGCAAGGCGTACCCAGCTGAATGCCTTGAAGAATTGAATGCTCCCCTATTTTGTAGTCATGAAAATGTGCTACCATGAAGATTTTCAAACTTCTGCCAATCCACTTGATTAGTTAGCTCATTCAATTCCAAACCATGTTTATGCAGTTTCACTGATTTTGAAATCAGAAGTTAGTAAGAGGCTGACTTTAGGGATTCACATTGATTGACCAGTTGATGATCCGGACAAGCCAATTGAAAATTTGTTCTCTATGTGTAAATGAATCCAATTCCAGGCCCCTAGCCCATAAGGAGTTCATCTTATGAGTTTGTGAAGTCAGATCCAAACAAGATTTATTCAGTTTTCAATCAATGCATCAGTAAAGTTTTCTAGGAGGTTGACTTTGCAAGCTAATATTTTGGTGCCGGTTGAACATTATAATAAGTTGACTTCTTATGCTCTCTGTATGTCAGTGTACTACTAGGATCAAGGATCGAGCCTCAAGGCATAATCTGATATCTTTTCAAGGGTAAATCAAAAGGCAATTTACTTAGATTATCATTGTTTGACAGAATTAAATTGCTAAGTAGTCATTTGCAGAGGATTGAAGCTTTGTATCAAGCGGTTGTTTGTAGATGTCGGTTATGAATTTGTACTCTCTATATTGAAATGTTTCCCTGCGTACAGGGACAAAGCCTCAAGGCATGATTTCCTATTTTTCACAAGGGCTAATCTGAGAGCGATCTATGCAGATTACCAGTGATTTACTGAGTTGTTTTTGTAGAACAATCATTTTCTAAAGTGCATCTCTTGTAACTGGTTGATATTTGTACCATGTTACCTATTGACCTATACTCCTAGTATGTAGATGAACCAGTGTGTTGACTCCTAGATTTCAACGAGATGATTTGGTATTTCTACAAGGACTATCTCATGTGCGGGTTTACTCTTTTTTTAGCATTTTGCAAAATATCCGAAATGTGGATTTTAATGGTCAAATGTAAAGGGGGAAGTTTTTGGAAATGGTATAGACATCCATCAAAACATGAGTAATGCAGTCATGGGGCATTTTGAAACTTTCAAGAAAATGAGCTTGAGCTCAAATGTGCTATGTTAGACATGCAAAGCTTACATCTTGTTTAACGGAGTGCGGAGAAGAGACTTCATCTCACCGAATGCATACACGCGAAATGTGGATTCGTACACAAGGCATTAGTAAACTCACTGAATGACCATCTCGATCCATGATTTTGTATATATCAGGACAGAAGGAAAGAAGCATCATATTACCTATTTAATAGATATGTTTAAAGATACAAAGAACACTATCAGGGGTGCTTGGCGAAAATACCATTGGAGGCAACAAATCAACTTCACAATTTGACAATGATGTAATCAAGCCCTTTGACAGAAGTCAGTTTCTACGTATAATGGTAAGCTTATACCTTTGCATCTTTTCCAAACTGCTATTGCGCAAGTCATAAAATGGAGGGCTGCATTTTAAAGTGGAGGTGCTGCATTTGAATGGACTTTTTTAAAACTTCAAAACAAATGCATTGGAGGCGGTCTGCGCAGAGGATGAAGTCATGGAGGGAGAACATTTAAAAAAAAAACACAAGAGACATTAATAGAGGATTGTGTAAGACATAAAAGGTGTTGTGAAATGTGAGAAGGAAAGCTGCGAAATATGACTAAGGAGTCTGTGCAATGTGACAGGGCACGTGGACTGTTTGGCAAGAGGCCTCAAAGGAATTTGGTTCCAAAGATTGCGCATAGTTTTAGAATGGAAGGAGGCTAGCGCAGTAAGGTAAATTTCTAAAACCATTTAAATTCACAGCAAAAGCAGTTGACGTGGAGTCTTAGAAGGATTGTGCAGGGTTTGAAAACATCATTTCATTGCAAGAGGATGCATAGACAAGCCACGTATACTGTTTGACAATCACTTTAAAGAAATGTGTTTAATGCAAATCAAAGGAGTCAGTGCTTGAGCAAAAGAAATCTACGCCATTGTTCGAAGGAAGTCAGCTGGAAACGTGAATGAAGGCATGAGTTGAATGTTAAACAAATGGAGAGCAGGCGTTTTGAAGGAGCTCACCCATAGACCAAGCACGTGTGCTGTTGGATAGTGTGCAAGGAAATAGAGGTATGATGGAGACCCTGCATAAGAAATAAGGAAAGCAAAGCCCACGCAATCGAGAGTAAACAAGGCCAAATGCAATTGGCAAGTGTAAAGCTTTATAGTCTACGCAGAACAGTGTAGGAATTGTAGGGAGCCCATGCGCAGGGTGGGTGGGAGGACCAATGGTTCAGGCAACATGCACAGAGCTCTAAAAAGCTTCAGAACTATTATCCCACTTTCGCAAGGGGTTGTAATTTTCATATGTTCATATATGTCCGCGCTAAGTTAGTGATATGAATAAGAAGCTAAGAGGCTCTTGGGCGGGCCCCTTAGCCAAGGGATTGCTGTGTGGAGCGAGGTAAGTGGTAAACAATATTTTGGCACGCATGGCATAATACAGTTTAAAATTTCAAAGGGATTAATCCCACATTGCTGGTTTGAGGGAGATATAAGGATTTATAACCAAGAATGCACAGTAGATAATATGAAGATGAGCGGAGGCTCTTGGCGTCCGCGCTCAGTTGGAGCTCCTCGATAACCGTGCCAAGAAGAGCAACGACAGAGGAAGAAAAATTGGTTTTGGCGGGGCCCGCAGGGATGACATGGCAGGTGAGGTGGCAGAAAAGGCTATAGATCATGCACATATCCCGAGAAAAAAGGAATCAACGACTTGCTTAAAGGCTTAGAGAGAAAGATGCAGGGATGATAAGCATAAGCCATTAAGCCAGCATGACACGTGGCGGTGTAGACAGCCAGGCAACAACAGGGCGATGAGGTGGAGGTGATGTGGCAGCTTGCTGTAGAGGCTTGTCAAATAGGTGTGAATCCCGAGGCAGTAGAAATTGACGACCAACTTAAAGGCTTAAGGGAAAGATGCTCAGAATCTACCCATTTAGCCATCAAGCAGGGGCAACATGTGGCATCCAAACAGGTGGCAGGATTTGGTGCAGTGCAGAGGTGGCTCTTCAGAACGAATCAGAGATTGCCTCGATGCATAATCTGGTGCAGTCTGTGGGAGAAGGGATTAAAGTGCTAGTAAAATACATAAATCAAATGGTAAAAAGCATAAAATAAAAGATTAATGTAGAGAAAAGGGATTAAAGTGGAGAGACAAATAAATCAAAGGTAAAGTGCAGAGAGAAATTAAAGACCAGATTTGCGCAGAATCAAGGAAAAAGGGAAATATTAAAGGACAGATTAAAGTCTGTACACAAAATAATGCAGATATTAAAGGACGGATTAAAGTGCATCAAATGGTAAAGTGCAAATATTAAAGATTAGTGTGCAAAGTAAATATTAGTGCCCGGATGATGTTGCAAACTACACAGGATTGAACTTATGTTTTGCAAATATCAAAGTGCATTTTCAATTTTTGAGGGGAAAGGAAGAGGTTGAAGATTGTGAAAATCTTTATTTCAAAAGAGAGATATGCATTCACAGAGGTTGTTTCCCAGAAGAAGGAAGGAAATCAGATTTTAGTTAGGGGAAGATGAGAGGATATTTTACAGACAGTTGGGAAGAGACACTTGGCAGTCAGAGAATGATTCTGGGTGCTTGCTCCTTCTACTTATGCTTTTCTTCTTCTCAGAACAAGGGTTCCAACTCTTGGCCTCCATAGAGAGTTTCAAGCTGTGCTTAGCTCCAGGAGATTCCAGTTTTGTTTTGGTTCCATTAGGGTGTAGTTTGTTTCTGTATTAGATATGTGTTAAATTGAAATAGAAAATCGAAAACCTTTTGCATATTATTGAACAAGTCTATTTTGAAGTAGATTGTATACAAGAATGTGATTGGTATAAAAATATTATTTATTATCTACAAAGAATGAACTGTCCATTAGGGATGGATGAAAACAAGAAGAGAACCTTAAAATTACAAGCTATCCGTTTTGCCCTAATCAGAGATGAGCTATGGTGGAGAAATCCTGAAGGGATTTTACTAAAATGTGTTGATGAGGAACAAGCAGACAAAATTCTGCAAGAAATGCATAATGGACTGTGTGGTGGTCACTACATGGCCAAGACTATTGCATCTAAGATTCTAAGAGAAGGATTTTGGTGGCCACCTATCTTCAAAGATGCTCATAAATTGGTCAAGAGATGTGATGCTTGTCAGCGTTTTTTTGGTAAGTTAAAATTCTCTGGTAATGTGCCTCTAACACTTGGGGAAATAGCAACCAAGTCCAGTGGAGGGCATTCATGGATAATTGTAGCAACAGACTACTTTACTAAATGGGTTGAAGCAATTCGCACTAAAAGGGAAACTAGTAAAGTAGTCATAGACTTCTTGTTGAAAAACATTATCACTAGGTTTGGGTGTCCAGAAAAAATTGTATCAGACAATGCAATGTGTTTTAAGTCAGGGGAGTATATAAATTTTTGTACTGAGTATGGTATTCAGGCATCTTATTCTGCACCCTACCACCCACAAGGAAATGGTCAAGCAGAATCCACAAATAAAAGTCTGCTTAAGATCATTAAAAGAGTCCTGGATACAAATAAGAAGGCTTGGGACTCAAAGCTGACAATGGCTGTTTGGGCAGACAAAGTAACATCTAAAAAAGCCATAGGATGTGCACCTTTTGATTTGGTATATGGGATTCAAGCAAGATTGCCTCAGAATAACCTAATGCAGATGTACAAGTTTGTCCAATTATATGATGATGATATTGAAAATGAAGTTGAGAATTGATGACTTGGTAGAATTGGATGAAACCAGGAGGGAAGCTTCTGTGACAAATGCTAAGCTTCAATTGCAAGACAAAAACCTATATGATAAAAGGGTAGTATCAAGGAAATTTTGTGTGGGAGATTATGTGTTAATGTGGAACGCCAGATTGGCTAGGACCATATGTTGTCCATGAAAGTTATGGGCATAATTCTTATTTATTGAAAGATCTTACTGAAAATATTTTAGAATTGCTAGTTCATGGACAATTCTTGAAGTTATACTTCTCATGAAGTCTAATAATCCATGAATAGTAGGTTGTGTATATAGTGTGTTTCTCTAGTTAGTTGTTTTCTGTTCCTAGAGTAGTTCCTGCTTCCCTGAGATTCTGAATTCTTGCAATACCTATAGGAGGTCTGTGCAGAAAGAGCCACTGTTAGGTCTGTACAATTTTTTTTTCCAATCATTTTGATTCATTATTCAAAAAATTTTAAGCCAGGTCCTGTATGTTCAAAACCGTTGCAATTGTCTTCAAAGTTGAAGTCATGGATTAGAAACCCTAAGTTGCTAGGGTGGGTTCTATTTTGTTGTTACCTTTTTCGGTCACTAAAAATCTTTTTAACTCGTGTCCTTTAAACATTAGATGGGGTCATGTATTTTATCCAAAGTCCTTAGCGCTTTAATTTTTCCCTAAGTTTGGATACCCCCGCAAAGCTTTTCACTTTAATTATCATGTGTCGTGCTAGTGTGTTTTAATCTAACGACTGGCGTAAAGGCTTATAGTGAAGATGCAGTTGATCTATCGTTTAAGCGATTAAGTCTAAGCGCCACATGTTCCAAGCGGGCCTGAGATTTGTATAAAGTACAGTCAGATTCCTTTTGATCTAACGGTGAACGTGATGGCTTAATAAAAAGATGTTGATCTACTCAGTAAGTCATTAAGTGGTGATGACACGTGTCTCTGACGGGTCCGACACTTGATTAAAGTTAAGATAAAGGACATGCAGTTTAACTGTTTTTTATCGGACGATCCACTTAATGGCTTAATCCTGAGATTCAGGTGATCTATCCTTCAAGCCATTAAGTCATGTTGATGCGTGTCTTGTAGATGACGTGGGCCCTGTTTGCATAAAGTTGGAAGAAGATTAAAGTGCTGATCAATCCAACGGTCGATGTAATGGCTTATGGTAAAGATGGGCAAGATCTAATGTATAAGCGATTAAGTCGTGTCGACGCGTGTCCGAGTGGGTTCGATTGAAGTCATAAGGAAGGATTTAAAAGGCAGACAAGTTTAAAAAGATCTGACAGTCGGCTTAAAGACTTAATGATAAAGTGATCAAGATCTAGCCATCAAGTCTGAGTGACGCGTGGCAGTCGGCTGGCCCAACACAACGGTAAAGAAAAGTTAAAGATGATGCAGTTTAAAAAAGATCCGACGGCTCACTTAAAGACAAAGAAAAGATGGGGTTGATCTAAAGTATAAGCCATTAAGTCGTGCCGATGCGTGTCCTCCCTGTTAAAGTTATACCTGTAGTCAGTAAAGTGTGGGTAAAGTAACCTGTGGTCAAGTTAAGGAAGATTCGACGGTTCACTGAAAGGCTTATAGCGGAGATGCATGGTATCTAACATATAAGCGATTAAGTCGTGCCGACGCGTGTCCAAAGTGAATAGTGGTTTTCATGAATTGCTGGCAGCTGCACGATACATGAGAAATTGTTGAAATCCACGGTCCTAATTTAAAGTTGTTCTCTATGAACCATTGGGCTGCGAAAGTTCAAACAGGGTTGAATTAATGACAGAACGCGTGGCCACCTCAGATGGAATTCAATGCAAAGAATTGATAGGATTGGGTATATGATGCACCACTTGAGTTTGCAAATGCCATAACTATTGAAATGATTGAAGTAGAGCTGAGGTTGCAGTATTTTCGGGTTGTGTTACGATTTGCAGAAATAGGTAAGTTATCCTGCAACTATATTCCTGAGCATTGTTAGTTACAATTGCAGTAGGGTTTTGAGTTCTGAGAAGTGAGTAAATTCTGTGAAAAATCTTATACTGTTAATTAAAGGACCCTAGTTAAAAAATGGCTCCCAAAAGAGATTTTAGTGGAAAAATAGATTACAAGGACAGGAACGTATCTGATGATCTTTTGCAACAGTTAAATGAATCCACAAATGATGCCACCAAACTCAAACAATTAGTGCCTACACATCCTCGTTTGAAAGTCGGGAGGGTTTGTACGATAGGGGCGGATGGGCTAGAGATGCCAAAACAAGCATAAGTGGTCTGAGTTTGTTTAGAATTGCCTTCAGCCAGAGGAATGCTTTTGCCCCGGACAGTAACATATGGCAGTTTGATGTAGGAAATTTGATAGTCCCTGGGGTGTTCATGGACACAGATATATTGATCACCATTGCAAAAACATATGATAGTGTCTCCAAGATTCTGAGAGATATAGATGGAAATATCCTAGTCAGCATTACAGCTGATGAGTTAAGGGAGGTGTTCAATTTAAGTGATCTCACTGTTCAAATGGAAAATATTGATTGATTATTTCAAGGAAGTGTATAAAGCCCAACGAAGTTACCTCAGAACCGGGCCTCTGTTAGAATATTTCAACAAGATAGGAGGTTTGATTGTGGTAGGTCCTAACACACCAGAACCTTTCAAATTGGATTATTTCAATTCAAAGGCTAGAGGGATATACAGTGCCCTATGTCACATTTTTAAAGAGGATGAGGAAACAATGATGCCTCTCCATTACATGTTCATGATGGTGCAAATTCTGCATCCGCATTTGGCTGTTGTTTTTGATTTTGCTACTCATGTTGCTGATTTAATTCGCCAAGGTTTAATAGGCAGGTAAAAGTACAAACCTGTGTTACACTTTTATAAAGGAAAAGGACCACAGCATGCAAACTGTTCAACTTTAACAACATAAAATGTGGCATTTGTATTTAGAATTTGAGGATGATGTATACTGATGAAATGTGTAAAAATGGATGAAGTTTATGCCTATAATTTTTTATATTTTTTTGAACAAGAATTGACATATTCTAATTTTTGAAGTTCATTTTTCAATTGTTGAAAACTGCTGAAAATCCGGGGTCTATTTCCCACCAAACAAGTATATGCAAATAATCTATTTTTCCTCTGATTTCAAAATATGTTATAGATAAAATGTATAGCTAGTGCAGAAAAGAAGAAATATTGGTTTTCAATGTATATTTTCTTCCTTATAACTGCTCAAAGTTGAACTTATCTGAAATCGACAATTTTTATCTCCCACCAAATTTCCCCTATCAAATCTACACCATTCAGAAAAAAAATTACATATTCTTGAAGAGGACTCTCTCCTCTAGTGTTAAATATAAATTTTAAATTTTTTTGATATGATTTAGTATTTTTTTATTTATTTGAAGCAACATCTTCTCGAATGTTAAAATACCTACTTGTTATATTTTGAAATTATAATATATAAACTTTAAACTTTATATGACAATAATCTTGACTCTGAGCTCTACAAAAGGGTATTTTTTATATTTTTAAAAAATATCATTAAAAAGAGTAGGGGTTATTGAAACATCAATTTTTTGAAATAATTTTATTTCTTTGGTAATTGGTATAAAACATGCATTTAATAGACATTTCCAATTGGAAACTTTTAACCACGTATCTAGCTTAAGCTAGAATGAATCTAGCTAGATAGACCATATGTTTGACGAAAATTAATTTTTATTTAGAAATACTCAAATTTAGCTGTGCTGATAAGTGGTCCTGAAATGTGACACACCTTTGTGCTTTTACCAAGGCATAAAAGATGCAAAAATAGTTAGGCCATGTGGATGGTACTCCATGCTGATGCACATGATCCTTTACAAAAATGTTAATTACTTTGAGAAAGAAATGGATCTTATGAGATTTAAGGATGATGAAGAGATGCTTGTTCAATTATGGAGTACAAATTTGTCTTGGGATAGAAAAGAGGCCAATTTTATCACTTTTGATAGATGTTTTGCATTTAGGCTTAGAGCACTACTATGCTTAGATAATCCAAGAATTCACAAAGATCTGTTAAATCTTTTGAGACCAAAGGAATATGTTAAAAGTTTTCAGATTGTTCATAATTAGGGCGATTTTCATTTTATATCCTATTTTAGCAGTCATTAGGGTTTACAGTTTCAGAGGAACTCCAAATGTGCTCCCATATAGAGTTCCACTTAAGATAAGCCTTGCAGAAATACTCAGACAAATGGGTGGGCTACAAGAGGAAGCATTGACAGGAAAAATGAAAGGTAACATCTTCCCTATCTCCCCTGCACATGGATGAACAGGCAAGTTTTGAACAATTAGTACAAATGGGAAATACGGGGCATGTGATTGTCACATCTCAGGAGATGCAAGGGGGGATGCCAGTGGCTCCCAAACATGCAGAGATGGATTTGACAGTGGCAGAGTTTGCTGGCAAAGAATTTGATCCCTTCACTAAATAGGCTAGTGATGAATTTCTATCAGATGATAAATTTGTTAAAGCTAGAGCATTTGTGCAATTTTTGTGGAGAATTCATATCAATGAATTCAAAGAAAAGTGTCAACAAAAACAGGAGGATCAACCTGATAAAAATAAGGATGAAATTGAAACGGAGGTGAAGCAGGAAATGATGGCCAAATTTGATAAAGTCACTCCTGAAGAAGGCCAAGAATTTATTAAGAAAGGAGTTCTCATTTTGCCAAAATGGGATATTGTTGATGCCATTGTTTTTGATGCTGTTAGGAAGGAGACTAAACCAGTGCATACCAGTGGGGTGTCTACTGGTGTTAAGTTCAGTGAGGACCATGCAGCATTGGTGATGTGGTCGATAAAGAAGAGAGAAAACAAGAAACTGATGGATATGATCACGCTGAGCATTCAGGCAGTCTGCTAGTAAAAAGAGTTGCAGACACTTCAGGGGTAGAGGCAGCTGGCCTCACATTAGAATCTGCAAAATTTAGCATGAAAGTGCTGAAAAGAAAGAAGAAGAGATTAAAAACCTAAGAACACAATTTGAAGTAGTCATGAAGGCATATAATGATGAAAGGATAAAATCCATAGAAAAGGAAAACAAATAGCTCAATTTTCTCCTCAAAGGTTGATAGTAGAGGATCCTCATCAGCCTACTACATCTAGTCCAATTGTAACTTTTCCTCTTTCCCCTATGCCATCAAGTCCTACTACCCAAGCAGACTTGGAGTTAGAGAGAGAAAGATTAATTCCTGAAAGGACCAAGTTAGAAGAATCAAGGAAGAAACGGAATGAAGATTGCACAACATTCAGAGAAGCAAAGGCATGGATACAACAAAGGTATGTAGATAAAATACATGCCACACTTATGCAATGTACTCAGGATTTGAGTCCTGTTGCCATCTACTCACAGGGTAAGAAAATCATGACCATACTGGATGATTACAATGCTGACAAGGATAGATGGGACCCAATTATGGACAGGTGGAGAGGAAAAAGGGCGGAATTGAATTATTTCTATTCCATGTCCAAGGAGGAGAACAATGTGGACATTGTGTTAGCTGGCACTTATAAATGTTTTAAATTGCTAGTGGACTTAGATATAAAGAGGAGAATCATCTTTAAAAAGGTAGAGACATTGAGGAAGGAATATTCAAAAGACTGATATGAGATGTTCCCTAATCTTTTCAAGAAAACATGGCGAGATAAAGGAGGAGGCCTTATGGATGAGATATATGAATGAAGAGTTGGCAATGAGGACAAACAATATTCTCACTTTGGAAAGTACACTTTTATTTGTCCAAATTGTTGAAATCATTAGCAAGGCCAAGTCATTTTTTGAATTCTGGAAAGAGAAAGTTGAGAAAGCAAAGGTCAGTTGGGATGAGGTGAACAACAAAAAGGATGAGGTTATCAATTTTCCTTGGCCAAGTAATGAGGTGTTGAACTCTTGGAAAGATAAATACAATGCAGCTAACCAAGGAGAAGATGATGTCGTGTAGAAACAAGTGGCAGTGCTTCCTAACATTTTCAACAAGACAGGCAAAGACAAAGAATCATACATTAGAAGACCAGAGCAACAAATTCCAGATGACAACTTCCGAACAACTCTAAATCAGTTGCAGTAACCAGACGGTCAAAAGACAAAGGACTTAGAAAAGTCTTGTAACAAAGTAGTTATCACTTCACTTGCTAATTTTTCTTTTGTGTGACTCATTTTTTTGTCCTCATTCCAATTGATCCGTAGTTTGTTGCAATCCTACTCTATAAAAGGATTCCCAAGATCATTGGAAAGGGCTGAAAAATCGTACATTGTAAGGATTTTGTAAAGTTTTCAGTCAGGGGAAATATAGCAGAAATTGCACTAGACTAGTTTCAAGTTTAGAAATAAAGTTTAAGGTCTGTAGCTTTTATTCAGGTGGTTATCTTTGACTACATTTTGTAAGCAGAAGTGTGATTCTCTATACTTAATACAAAGATCCTGTTTCCAATCTCTCCTGTGGTGTTCATTTGATGAGTTATGAATTTTTCAATTCATTAGCATAGATCTTATCTGTGTATGTAGCTGTTTTAGAGTTTTGATCAAGGATCAAATTAAATGATGCTCTAATTAGTGCATAGATTCATTTGAGTATGCAATAGGATTTCATTAGTAGTGTGGGCGTGGGATAATTGTGTTTATGGCCTAGAATCTTTGATAGTAATTAAATTCTACATATTGTATCTATTTTGAGAGTTTTGCCCAATGGATAAGGTACTGATCATAAACTAGTACTTCTCATATTGTAGCATTCCTAGCATATATTTTGGTTATGTTTCTACAAAGACAAGCATAAACTCCAACAAGTCTTGTATCTTTATAAGTTTGTTGTGATCTATTCATCTCATTCTCCATTTCATGGTTGATGTTCAATGGATAATTAGCCACTTATCTAGTATCTCCCGTATATGTCGAGCCTATGTGAGATTTCTTGCTTGATTGACATCTTAAAGAATATCTGAAGGTGTTATAGGGTATCCCCCCCCTTAATTTAGCAGAACCAAAAGTGTAGAAGTTTGGTAGGCATGCTTATCAGTTGGTCCTTTTCATTATATTGAGAAATAGTTGGAGTTGGCTTCTCTCTAAGATCTTGTCATAGAAATAGTTGGAGTTGGCTTCTCTCTAAGATCCTGTCATAGAAGCACTCCATTTTGTTGATAACAACATCCAATATTGAGGGGGGATATCCACTACTAATATACTCATTTTTAAATTTTGTTAGGACAAGCACCCAGCCTGTAAGGCAGGCTTTGATAGTGCCAATAACAGGCACTTCTCTTGAATCCATAGCCTGACATCTCTCATGTGGTGTATCTACCTTTAATCCCATTGACTTCATAACCTCAGCAGGCATAACAGTGTTAGATGCCCCAGAATCAATCATGCAATTCTTCAACATCTTTCCATTGATAAGTAGAGTTAGGAAAAAAGTATCTACAGTCCTTGAGGGAGTGCTAACAACATTTGCATCCAGGAAAATTTGGGGAATCTTTGAAACAAGTTCATCAGTATCCTTTACTTTTCCTGCAGTCTTATCTTGTGATTCTGTTATTTTCTTGTTTTCTTCTGGTCCCACAATCCTTGTAGAAGCAACACCTTTTACCCATGTTAAGGCCTTCTCCTTGTGCTCACCTTCTATTCTCATCATTTCCAATAAGGGAACTGTTGTGAGGTTTTCACACCATCGCCCCATTGCAAATGGGGACCCCCTCTTTTGCAAGCAGTAGGAGTAGTGGTCTTAGGTAGTCTTTGTTGGTGACAGTTTTCAAGTCCCTTGGTTCGGTAAGT
>MU226009.1:31854-55712 GCA_018584345.1 Thuja plicata | reverse complement strand
AGTGAAGTTGGAAGTGATATAAATTAAGGAGAAGAAATCAATTGAGTATACATTGCAAAGCTAAGTCCCATCGTCATCATAGCAAGAATCTGACATCCTTGAATGAACAACGTAAGCCCGCCTACGTTATTAACCAACAAATCACATTAATATAACTGAGTTAGGATCCACAGGTGTAAGGAACCTTGGAGTTTTCTCATGTCCTTCATGAGTAATTACTTTTCAAGAGAGGGTTGAGTGTTTGATATCCTGTAACAAGTGTTCAATTCCTATAAGTTATGTAGTGGTACAAAACTAACATCAATAGGAACTTTAACAATAATTTGTGACAGGAGTTGCCCCATATCAATAGGGGCATACTTTACATTAGATAGATCTAGTTTTTCATTCACACAATCCTCTTCATCAACTTGAGAGGCTAACTTGGGCTCCTCCTTCCTATGTTGTTTATTTTCTCTTTGAGGGGGAGGTACCAAATTTTCTGGTGTTTTAAACTTCTTTTTATACACAATATTAGGACCAGCAGGCTTATTTGCCCTTTTAACCAAAACCTTATTGGCAACCTCAGCCTATTTTTCTTTCTCTTGGGAGTGTTTGGTATCATTTTTAGTTTGTTTAACAAAAAAGCTTGCAGGTTTTCCATCTGTATTTCCAACTATTCTGTTTCTTAAATTATAATTTCCCCTTGCTTGAGTTACCATATTTGCTGTAATTTCAGCAATCTCCTCATTAGAAGGTCTTCTCAATATAGGGGTCTCATCTCCTTTCTCAGCATTGCATCTCATATCATCTATTTCCCATTCTTGTATATCAGATTCATCTTGATATAGACCTACATTGGAAGTGAATTCTTCCATCAGCAAATTCATTTCTTGCAGATCTGCTGATAAACATTTTACCAAGACTCAGCATTTATTTGGAGCGAATTAGGCTGAAAGGAATCAGTAGTCATATCTTCATATCAGACCTTATTGATGAGCAAATAAGTTCAGACCAAAGGCTGGAAGAATATGCCACATAACAGTATTTACATAGTGCAGATCAGATAGGAATCCAAGTGCTGATAACGGGCCAGATCTGAGCTGATTAGCAACAAGTTTGAATCAGATTTGGGAGAAGCCCTAGGTGTGCTAATTCACATTGGAAAGGTTGATTTCTGGGTACTATCTCTCCTTTCTTTGTGATTTATTATATCCTGTGCTTAGTACTTGAAAGACTTCTATAGATTGTATATTCCTTGTGATGATCTGGAAAAATATTAACATGCCTATGCAAGGGGGTATACCTAAGATGGTTTTAAAAGACATTATGGGGGTCATTTGAGGGAAATAAAATATTTTAAATTTAAATTGCCCTAATATTCCCTCCAAACTCTATAAGTAGGAGTTTGAACTCTCATTCTTCCATTTGGTTTGTGCACACATATGAGATGCTGTTGAAAATTGAAATGAACTTGGAGAGTTCTTTTAGAGATTGTTGAGGACAAAAACCCTCTATAGTTGATCTAGTTTTGATGGTTTAAGACCCACCCTAGCTGGTTTTTGATTTCCAGATAGAGTTTTTAGTGTTTGCTTAAAGTTTGGTGAGATGAAGTTTTCTTATTTGGATCTTTCATTTTTGGTGTGTTTAGTTTCTTTTTAGAGTGTTGTTCGGGTTTGGGGTGATTTGGTCTTATTCTCAGTGCTGGCCGTACCATTTTTAGTTGCATAGTGATCCACATTTATGCTCATAACTTTTAGAGCGAATTTAATTCATTTTGGATATTGGCTCAATTATTTTTTTGCCACTAGGCAATGAGGATTAATGTATCATGTGACGGATTTGGCTTTGTATTGACTTTGTAGCTCAAAATTGCCCCTAGAAGGTAGCTTCCAACTTGGTAATTGATACCTGGAAATTGCAAGATATTTTTCTGTGCTTTGAAAGCCGCAAATCATCATACTTGAGGCGTCTAGGGGTTCCTATCAGATCTGGCCCAGTTTTGAAGGCAAACGAAGTGATGGTAAATTCTCATATGAATCACTTCCAGTCATTTGGTGCGCCCTGTTTGCTGTAGCAGGGATTTTTGAGGATGTTTCAGATTTTAGGGAGGCATTCAAAGTCATTTAAATTAGCTCTTGCAAGTGTGGAAGTGAATGGCGTTGATATGTTGCTGGAGTAGGCTCAAAATACACTCCATAGACTCTTGTTTAGAGCATGAAATCGGACTTCACCCTTCCAAGGTTGTTGTTGTTGTAAATCACATTCAAATCTGCATTCCTTTTGATGTTATGTAATTTAATTTGATGGGAAAATGGACATCTTAATGATTCGATACAACTATTTTTTCATTATGATATAAGTTGAATGCTTCTAAATATCATTGCAATGAGAACATGAATGAAATCTGAAAACAATTAAAAACAATCAGCAAACCGTGCATTTCCTTTTCTTAATGGTCTTTCAAATCAGCTAACAACTTTTTCAAAAAAAAGTTCAGGGGTGTACACTACACTTTTTGAGCAAAAGTTGGGTTTTGCATGTCAAGCTAGTTAAATTCAGTTCAAATGAAGCAAATTGAGAAAAAAATTAACATTGTTTTGAATAGAAATGTGGCTTGTTCTACTTATCTGAACAGGAGTCCTTTTTGAGATAAGGTTGTAATTTATGTACCTTCCTCAGGAAAGATATCATGTGAATAATTTAAACCACAAAAGAAAGTCTTTTACCACATGTTACTTGCTTCCAAAGTTGCATTGCATAAAACTCTCATAATTCATTGAGAACCACAAATTAATTTTTAATTAACCTGAAATACATATTTTCAAGAAGGAAATTCATTCCTTCATAACTGGATCATGCATTTTCTCTACCAAGGAACTCCGATTTACAGCTGGTCCACAGTTGGAGTTTTCTTCGGTCTTAAATTTTTTCTCATATTTTTTTAGCTTTTCAGTTGTTTTTGGCATTCTATGAAGTGAGGTCTGTGTCAAGAACTTGGCAATGTGGCCAATAAGCATGGTCCAATCTTCTATTACAAACAGATCTAAGTTTTAATTTAGTGCAATTATTGTTGATTAGTGAGTTTATTACAACAGTAGCATAATGCTTAGTGGGTTGTTGGATGTGTGAATACCCAGTTCTCATAACTATCCATTGGTCCTCTTGAAATCTACACGCAATTTTCACTGGAAACTTTCTGTTTTAAGCATCTATTACTTCCTATGTAAGTACAAGGTGACTCTTTTGTTCAAATTTTTCTTAGCCAGTGGAATATAATTTAAGCAACTTTTATATTGCCAGTGCGTGGGTATACTAGCAATCCCAACAAGAAGGAATTAATGATGTTGTCTCAAACGGGCTTTGGGCATAAGTGACTTCGACACATGGTTGAGTCCAGATATAAGCATCATTTAAATTGGATAGCTGTTGAGGAGCAACAGTAAGACAATGAAATTAGCATGGTCAATATGCTCTTGCACACAAATTTGATTTTTAGCATGCATGTATTTCTTCTCCTCAAAAGTGGATATGGTTAGATATTAGTTAAACTACTACTACTGAACATTGAATTGGTCATTTTTTATGCAATTGCAGGTAAAATGGGCTGTTGGAAAATGATTTAAAATTATGTTGAGACATTGTTGAAATATGGATACAAAGGAGAATACGTGTCAAGTTATTTGTTAAAGCAACCTGCTTTTTTTTCTAATCCTTCACTCCAACTTCTCTTATCAATGTCTCAAATCTTACAGACTGTCCCAAAATATGTAATGTCCCCAATTTTAGCAGGGTCATTGAATGCATGGTGCCAGATCATTATCGCGAGCCTCGTGGTTTGGCGAGGTGTTTAGGTCATTGGTGTGAACTTACTATTTATAGTAAGTCAATGGATAGTTCCGATGAGCTCAGATGAGTTAGAGGAGTTGAATGATGCTCTCAGTTTTCATTTCAGGCTTCCGGTTTGGGCTCCAAGAATCTTGAAGAGAGCGTCTATTTTTAGTAAGTCACCCTGTCAGGTTCGTTCATCATCTTTTATGATCAGGATCACTCCAATGCAGACAGATTTTGATTCTGATGTTTCTTCAATTGTTTCCGCAAGACGGGTGAATTATTATTATTATTTAATTAAATTTGCTATGCCATTATTGTTGGTATTATATGTTGGGCACCTTAGTGTTATAGCTTGTCAGAACCAGGATGAAAAGTTTTAAGTCTTGGGCACAAGAAACAAGGACCTTGCGTGTCATAATTTCATGATATTGATGAAAAGGTCATTTTTGGAGCCAAATGATTTAATAAATTATATTACTCAATATGTGCCTAAGTATAAAAGTGCTTCAAGTGAAAAGTGTGTGAGAGAAGACACTTTTTAATTATAAAAGCAATAGGCAAGGCATTCATTCACTATCGATTGAATATATTAAATTTTGTTTGTTTTCTCTGAGGAGAAGTTCTGATTTGTAAATCAAATCCCTTGCTGAGGTATAAGGGTTTGATACTGAATTGGTTTAACATCTGGAAGACTGATTCTCCTGGAGCTATTCTTTAATTGGTTGCTGAAGTATAACCAATTTCTCTTCCTTCATACTGTTTGCCTGTATCTTGGAGGAAGAAAGTAATTCTGAATCTGAATTTTTATTTGAACTGTGACCCGCATAAGAGGTCGAATTCATTTCTGCAGAGAAGAAGTTAACATCTCGATGTGCCTATCCGAGCTGCGTTTTGCATTGGTGGATTCCCCTTTAGCAATTCGGGATCCTCTTGAGTATTTTGGGTGGCTGCTAGACCCGAGATTTAACGTCAAGCTGCACCCACAGGGAGCCGCGTGACCTAGGTAGTGCTACGGGCATCATTCTTCAGCTGCGGGTGAAGCACACTTGAGTTGTGGCAGCGATTAGCTATCGCGTGGGAGGCATCCAAGTGGAGTTAGCCATTGCTAGAGAACTACATCATATGTGGACAAAAATGGTATTTACAGATACAATCATTTGATATTTGATAATTGCCAATGCATTAATGTTTGAATTAAATCGAATATAATTTCCAGAATTATATATTTGATTTAAGATGATTGCGAATGCATTAATGTTTGAATAAATCGGATATAATTTCCAGAATTATATCACATAGGTATTTCTGAATAATTGTGTATGTTGGCTGAGAATATCAAATTGAAATTGAATATATTGAATAAAGGATATTTTTTCTATAAATTGTATCTTCGTGCCAAAATCAAATTGAAATAACAACAGAGCCAGGTCGGGCTTGTTACAAAATATTATTGAATGATGGTGTCACAGTTTCAACACAGGACACTAACAAGGTATTCACATCATTTCTCCCTTGCGTTTAGACTTTTCTTCTCCAAAAGATTGTATAGGATGTACATAAATGATTTGACGTGGTTCACTCAGGTAGCAGTTTTGTTTAAGAATATGAATAATTGATTTTCTCTTTCTTTCCTACAACATAGAAAGGCAAGATTGCGTATTCTTTGAATGCTCTAACATGATATAAGCTTCAAGCAGCAGACTTCCTTATTAAGGATACCACTATTAAATATTGAAAGGCATATTGACTCCAGTGAGCTTTGTTTTAGTGAGGTGGCAATTTTGTTTAAGAACATGAATAATTGATTTTGTCTTTCTTTCCTGCAACATAGAAAGAAAAGACTCTATAATCTTTGAATGCTCTAATATGATATAAGCATCAAGTAGTAGACTTCCTCATTAACTATACCACTATTAAATATTGAAAGACATGTTGACTCTAGTGAGCTTTGTTTTAGAAGCTTTTTAGAAGCAGTTTTAGCTTTGTACTTCAAAAATATTTGAAAGGTACATTGCATTTTAGTTAATGTATTGCAAACCAAAGAGGCAAGAGTAGAGTAATCAAGGAAGAAGAATTTACTTGCGTCTTTATATGAGTTGTTAATATGTTCATTTGCTTTCATGATAACTTAAGTCTAAATTCTACAAGTCTATTATTTATCGACTCATATAAAATGTCCAAGCTTTTTTCCAGGACTTTCTAAGTTTACTCCAAGTCTATCTACATGAAAGATTAGGTCCCACTGAATTACTTTCCCAAAAGTATGCATAAGAAAGAAATAAAACCATGCAACCACTTGTCACAAAACCACATCTGATTAGAACTTTGCAATTATTTTCTCAAAACACCCCTCCCTTTTGACACATGACACAACTTCTCTCTCTTCTCAATATTAATTGCACCCAACTCCTATCGAGCCCTGCAATTAAGCTAGGGTTGAGGCACCTTAATCCCATAGGACCATTTAAAAAATAATTAAATTAAATCCACTTGGGACTCCTAAGGTTGAGTCAGCTTAATCCCTATAGAAACCCCCTTTTTCTCTTTTTGTTTTGTTGCTTTTCGGTGTTTTGACGCTTTGTAGTTTTGGGGATGTTAAGGAGACTCAACACCCCCGAAGCCTTGATGCTCCAAACCTCTGACCCCATTTGTGCGCTAGGGATTGGGCTTTCAGGGTATTGTGAGTGTCGCAGTAAGCAACCATCCCTGATCCCTGATGGCGTGACCCTCAAAAGGGCCAACATTGTGTGCATAAACCCTAATCGGGTGTCCTCTTGATGATGTCAACCAATCCTTTTGCTATAAATAAAGGCTTTCACCCCTCATTTTCTCACCATGCCTCTGATGAGCGATAGCAGTTCTAGAGCCATTTCGAGTGATTCCAAGCCCTCGCCTCATGGTTACTGCTATCCGATCTCATGTGCTTAGTGGTGGTATTTGCGACTTCAAGCGCTTACACCGCCGCCCCAGCCTTTTAGGTAGGATTTTTACTGCCCTTGCCAAGCATTGGCCTGAATTTTGTGTCTTCTTTTTCATTGTTTAGGGTTTGTTTGAAATATCCCAAATGGATATTTGCTCTGCTGCTGCTATAAATTTATTTTTAATAATTATATTCTCCTGTAAGTTTTTTTTTTATTATCTTATAGAGCTAGACAGAAGTTACAGAAGAAGTTGTTTCTTTTGTATTTTTCTGAATAAGTATTACAATGCATAAACAACAGCTGCAAATAGATAATGATAAAATCAAATACAATCAAATTGTGCAATATTCTAGAAATACTTTTAAACTTGTACCAGTACGCCTGAGATTTTCCAGATTGATTCCAAAATGACTGCTGCAAGTTGACACCAACAATAGAGAAATCTGCCTGTAGACACAATGTAGAAAGAGTGCTGCAAACTAACACCAATACAAAGAGCGGCTAGCTGCTGCAATAAACTAGATAAAACAACTCCAACGCTCAGCTGCAAGAACAAGAAAAATGTTGAATCTCCAACTAGCTACGTTCCTTCTCTTCTTCACTAAGCAATGCACAAGAACCTGTAAATCTGATCCAGCTGAGGGCTACGTCCCAACTGATCCATTCTCAGCCGCTAGGGTTTGGTGTCCTAGGTGAGAAATGCTCATCTAGAGCAATGGCGTCCAAATTAGGTTTCAAAAAAGATAAAAGATGATATTCAATAGGTTCTCATCGCCTTAAATCCCTTTTCCATTGCAAGTCGAACCCTAATAGGGAATTGAGAGTGCACTTTATAAATAAGTGATATTTTCTTAATTATGGTGTCCAGACTATAGAGAAAATATCACTTTATTAATATTAAATAGCTCCATACACCAAAAAGACTCTGGAAGGTGACAATCATATAGCAAATTGCGAGACCTTTCCGTCGAGCTATAACACAGGCATTTGAAGTCAGAAAACCCCTTATTTCTCCAAAATGGCTATACACAGCCTTATTTAAATTATTAAAATGCTAACTTAGGAAAATATTTAAATATATTAAAATATATCCCAAATAGCCAAGGAATACCCGAGACACCCCAAAATGCTGAAGCTGAATATGTCACTTGCCTGTGACTGATGCCAGACAACCTGGGATAACTGACAGTCTCATCCCTAAAATCTAGGAATGCTCCTAGAAACTAGGAAACACACCCAAATCTCCTAAAACTAAAACCAAAGGAAGATCTTGTAGAATCTCAAATCTGGAAGCTGACACCTCCTAAAAAGTAGGGATCTCCCTCTTAAAAAGTAGGAACTACCTCCTAAAATCAAGGAATTGCCCCCAACTGGCCTGCCACTACTCAAGATACCAAATCTAAACACTGAATAACCTGAGTGAGTCTCTAACCACCATTGTCAGCCTACGAGACCCCATAATAGCCTAACTCTCATGTCTCTGCTAGACAGAGCTAAAGAGGGGACATTACAGTTCTCCCCTCTCGGAGATGCTTGCCTACAAGCAACTGCAAAGCCGGATGCTGCAAAATAGCCTTGCCCTCCCAAGTGGCGTCCTCTATAGGGAGACCTCTCCAGCGAACCAAGTACTCCCGAATCACCTTACTTCTCAGCCGACGTTCCCTCTCTTCCAAGATCTTCTCAGGAACCAAGGTCAGCTTACCTTCCTCATCCAGGGGAGGTAGATCAGGAGATGCTACAATATGTTGCCCCAGTGCCTTATTCAGACAAGATATGTGGGACACATTATGAATACGACTGTCAAGTGGTAACTCAATCTCATAGGCAACCCCTCCGACACACCTGAGAATCCTATATGGCCCGTAAAAACGAGGCTTGAGCTTCTCAGCTCCACCTCTTTTAAGGGTGCTCTGTCGGTAAGGCTGCAGTCGTACGAAAACCATATCATCCACCTCAAATACCCTCTCAGTCCTGTGTCGATCAACGTAGACCTTCTGCTGATTTTGTGCCTGCTGTAAATTCTCCCTGAGAGATCTCATGATATCCTAGTTCTCTTGTAACCAATCCCTGTGCCAAAGGAACCCGACTGTCACTTACAGCCAGATCAACAAAAGATAATGCATCGTAGCCATAGAGAGCTCTGAAAGGGGTCATAGCAATAGACATATGGTGCGTAGTATTATAACAATACTCGCCCATATACAACCAGCACACCCATGCCTTCTGCTGTCCTGACACAGTTACGTAGATACCCTCAATCCACTTATTAACTATCTCCGTTTGTCCATCCGTCTGAGGGTGATAGCTAGTACTAGGTGTCAACTCGGTGTCTGTGAGCCTAAAAAGTTCCTGCCAAAAGGAACTCATGAATCTGATGTTCCTGTCACTCACTATGGTCTTAGGGAGACCATGGAGTCTAAACACATCCCTGAAAAATAGCTCAGCTACCTGAGATGCTGTGAAATCAATTGCTATCGGAAAGAAGTGGGCATATTTATTCAACCTGTCCACTACAACATAAATACAATCCTTCCCTTGTATTGCAGGAAGACTTGTAATGAAATCCATAGAGATTCCCGTCCACTTCTCTTCCGGTATAGGCAAGGGTTGTAACAAACCAACCGAAAAATGTATGCTCAGACTTGTTCTACTGACAAGTCATGCACTCACGAACATGGCGTAATACATCATCCTTGAGACGCTTCCAAGAGAATCTCTCCCGAACTGCTCTATATGTCTTGCCATAACCGGGATGCCTTGCTGTAGGAGTATCATGGAGTGCCTGCAAGATCTGCTCCTTCAACTGTGATTCCGGAACAAGGTAAACTCTGTTTTTGTAGTAGATGATGTCATCAACCACACTGTACTTATCATCCTGTAACAATCCATCCATGATCTCACAAGCATGCTAATTCTTGGAATACTCAACTAAAAGTTGAGGCCTCCAATCTTCTAAAATCTCACTCAATGAACATAGGGCAGCAAGGGATGGTTTTCGAGAAAGTACATCAGCGACAGTATTATTATTCCCTTTGATAAACTCTATGTCAAAATCATAAGCTTGAACTTTGCTTACCCATTTTTGTTGATGATCATTGAGCTATTTTTGATCAAGGAAATTTTTCAGACTATTGTGATCCGTTCTCACTACAAATTTGCTACCAACAAGATACTGTCTGAATTTGGCTAATGCATGCATGATAGCCAGCATTTCCTTACCATATTTAGAATACAATCTCTCATTATCACGCAGCTTCCTACTCTCGTAGGCAATGGGGTGTTTCTACTGCATCAAAACTGCCCCCTCACCGGAAGCATCACACTCCAGTACAAAAGGCTACGAGAAATCAGGGAGTGCTAAAACTAGACAAGTGCTCATAACCTCCTTGAATCTGTCAAAGACTCCCTGTGCCTGCTATGTCCATCTAAAAGCCCCTTCTTTGTGAGATCCGTCAAAGGTGCTACTAACTGAGAGAATCCCCTCACAAACCTCCTGTAGTAGGCACATAAACCAAGGAATCCCCGTAACTTAGTAATGCTTATGGGAGAGGGCCAATCACGAATCGCTTGAATTTTCTCTTCGTGCACTTTCACTCCATTAGCACTGATCACATGGCCCAAATATAAAATATCTCTAAGTCCAAACTCACATTTGGACAACTTAGCAAATAGAGACTAACTCTCCATGATGCTAAGTACCTCCCTTATATGCCTGAGATGGTCCTCCCATGTACAACAGTAAATTAGTATATCATCAAAAAACACTAGAACCGATTTCCTCAACTACTTGTTGAAGATATGGTTCATACAAGATTGGAAAGTGGCAGGGGCATTTGTGAGACCAAAAGGCATCACCAAGAACTCATAATGCCCATAGTGACAACGGAAGGCGGTCTTGTGTACATCCTCATCCTGTACACGAATTTGATGATAGCATGAACGAAGATCGATCTTAGAGAAGTAGAAAGCTCCGTGAAGCTCATCCAACAACTCATCTATGCGTGGAATGGGATATCTATTTTTAATTGTCTTCTTGTTCAAGGCCCTGTAGTCTATACACATCCGCAGAGTCTCATCCTTCTTCTTAACCAGCACCATAGAAGAGGCAAAAGGACTAGAACTAGGGCGAATGAATCCCATTTCCAACAACTCATGAATGGTCCTCTCAATCTCATCCTTGTATGCTCTAGGATGACGGTATGGAGTGGTAATTACTGGTTTAGCTCCATCCTCCATCTCTATCGCATGCTCAAACCCTCTATCAAGAGGTACACCAGGGGGTATATCCCCAAAAACTCGACCATTCCGATCCATCACCGACTGTATATCAACATGAAATACCTTGCCATCCTAAGGTGTAGGTGTTTTGGAATTCACAAAACAATGTGTAGCCCAAATCACATCATCATGTCTAATGATAGTCTCCATCCTGCGTGAAGACACCTCTTTAGGTCCCCCATCTGAAGCTGCTCTCAAAATAGTTTTCTTTCCTCCAGAAAGCAACTCTAACTGCATACAGTGGTGATCAATAATGTATCGCCCAATACCCTGCAACCACTGCATGCCCAGAACCACATCATAATCCTCTAGTGGTAGCACATAGAAGTCATCTGTCAAAGTATAATCCCCCATCTGAATGCTAAGCTGGGGAATCCTCTTGGTACAACCCAAAACTGCATCATCTGCAACCTTCACTCCAAAACCCTCAAACTCCTCATACTGCAACCCACGCCTATCAACCAACTTCTGATCAATGAAGTTGTGTGTGGCGCTTGTGTCTACCAAGCTCATAACCCGCTGACCTCGGAGTGTACACGAAAGGCATGAAATCTGGGATAACTGGAGAGAGTAACCATAGTCGCTTTGGCTGATGCCAAGGGCTCAGAAGTGTCTAACTCCAACTGCAGTCGTTCCAGCTTAATCTCCTCTGGGCTATCCTCAGTATCGGTGTCAGGAATCTCCTCATCTCCCATCTCGGATGTCACCCCAATCAAGTAGGACTTGCCTTTACCAAGGCAGCGGTGTCTCGGCTCCCACGACTCCTTACAAGAGAAACATAGTTTCCTCCTCAAATCATTCCTCGTCTCCTGATCCATCCGGGGAGGTCTAGAAGAGGGTCCACCTTTCCCTTGGGAAGTGTTGGCCTTCTAAGGAGGCCGAGAATCTCTGAATGACTTATTATTTGTCTAATAAGAAGTAGGGGTAGTGTCCAGTTTCAAGGTTACATCAATGGCCTCCTTGAGAGTATCTGACCTGAATGCTCATACCAACCCCTTAAGCCTGTCATGCCGTCCCTCTATAAAAAGCATCACACTACGCCTCTCAGGCATATCAAGTACCATGACTACAATACACTGGAACTCATTAATATAAGTCTCCACTTGCCCTGACTGTCTAAGGTGTGCCAGTTCCCTATAGTAAAGTTCTGTGTCCTTGCGATCAAATCTGCTAATGAGCCGCTCAGTGAACTCTGCATAGGATTGGACCATGGCGTGATCCTGGGTGACTAGGCCATGGTGCCACCAGTCATAAGCAACTTTGTCTAAATGCAGGATAGCGAAATGTATAGCCTCTCTCTCAAGCATGGGTCTTAGGGATAAATAAATGTCCAGCTTGTGCACCCAAGCTCGTGCACTAGCACCACTAATGCCATCATACGTAGCCAATGTGATTTTCCCGATGGCCCTATTGAGGTCATTGTTCTGCTGGGGCCTATATCCACTGTCACCTCTGAACCTGGTAGTATCTCTATGTTGTGCATAATACTGGGGAAGAGGAAAAACATCCCTAACCTCTGGAGGTAGGGCTCTCCACTCAGCTGTGGCTGCCATAACTTATTCCTAGAATCCCACCTCGGATGGCTCTACCTGTTCCGATTGCTCACCGGGTCTAAATTGTGGAAACAAGGGCCTATCCCTAGCAAGTATACGAGGTCGCTCACGCCTATGGGAATGAATGGAGCTCCCCACTGATGTATGGGATTTGTGACTATGTTGACTTCCTGCAATTAAGGCTGACCTGCTTCGTCCTTGTCTGCCTGTATGCCTACCCAACTCCAATCGCTCCAAGGTGTCCTGTAACCTGTCTAAGGTCTAAACTATCTTGGGTTGCGTAGTGATAAGAGTTCACATCAACTCTCTATGTCTATCCTCATCCTCCTGCTGGTTACATCTGGCACCTCTCTGTTCATCTGCCATAATATCTGTGTATATGAGCTCTCCTGCGAGTGTAATATCTGTGTATATCAGCTCTACCAGGCTGCATAGAAGTTTATTTTTATTATTATCTTATAGAGCTAGACAAAAGTTGCAGAAGTTGTTTCTTTTATATTTTTCCGAATAAGTATAACAATGCATAAACAACAACAACTGCAAATAGATAATGATAAAATCAAATACAATCAGATTGTGCAATATTCTTGAAATACTTTTAAACTTGTACCAGTACGCCTGAGATTTTCCAGATTGATTCCAAAATGACTCCTGCAAGTTGACGCCAACAATAGAGAAATCTGCTTATAGACACAATGTAGAAAGAGTGTTGCAAACTAACGCCAATACAAAGAGCAGCTAGGTGTTGCAATAAACCAGATAAAACAACTCCAATGCCCAGTTGCAAGAACAAGCAAAAAGCTGAATCTCCAACCAGCTACGTTCCTTCTCTTCTTCACTAAGCAATACATAAGAACTTGTAAATCTGATCTAGCTGAGGGCTACGTCCCAACTGATCCGTTCTCAGCCACTAGGGTTTGGCGTCCTAGGTGAGAAATGCTCATCTAGAGCAATGGCATCCAAAATAGGTTTCAAAAATGATAAAAGATGCCATTCAATAGGTTCTCATCGCCTTAAATCCCTTTTCCATTGCAAGTCAAACCCTAATAGGGAATTGAGAGTGCACTTTATAAATAAGTGATGTTTTCTTAATTATGGTGTCCAAACTATAGAGAAAATATCACTTTATTAATATTAAATAGTTCTGCACACCAAAATGACTCTGGAAGGTGACAATCATATAGCAAATTGTGAGACCTTTCCGACGAGCTATAACACAGGCATCTGAAGTCAGAAAACCCCTTATTTCTCCAAAATGGCAATCCTTATTTAAATTATTAAAATGCTAACTTAGGAAAATATTTAAATATATTAAAATATATCCCAAATAGCCAAGGAATACCCGAGACACCCCAAAATGCTGAAGCTGAATATGTCACATGCCTGTGACTGATGCTGGACAACCTGGGATAACTGGCAGACTCATCCCTAAAATATAGGGATGCTCCTAGAAACTAGGAAACACACCCAAATATCCTGAAACTGAAACCAAAGGAAGATCTTGTAGAACCTCAAATCTGGAAGCTGACACCTCCTAAAAAGTAGGGATCTCCCTCCTAAAAAGTAGGAACTACCTCCTAAAATCAAGGAACTGCCCCCAGCTGGTCTGCTACTGCCCGAGATACCAAATCTGAACACTGAATAATCTGAGTGGGTCTCTAACCACCATTGTCAGCCTACGAGACCCCATAATAGGGTAACTCTCATGTCTCTGCTAGACAGAGCCAAAGAGGGGACATGACATTGTTTCCTTAGGTTTTTTCTTTGTTTTCTTTGCAGTTTATAGGTCTAGGGTTTTGATTTGTTTGTTTTGTAGATTGCAATTTTAAGATCTAGTCTCCTTTTGTTTCAATAAACACCATCATGATCAGACTTGCACAAAGACACCTTCAAATCAAGAAGTCTAGGAAAGTTATTTTTGCTATGTGGGAGGACAAACACTTAGCCATTTAATAAACCCTAACAGTCAATCTAAGGCAGACAAAATTCGGGGATCCACAATTTCCAAAAAGCCTCGGCCTTCAGGGATTGGGGGTTTGGGGAACCCGCCACCATTTGCAGATGGTGGTTCAAGGATCTGACATCCTCAAACCCTGACACTTGTCCGGTGTTCAAAAGAAGGTGTTGGGGATGTTGGTATCCTTGACTTCCAAAAGGAGATCGGGGATGCCAACATCCTTGACCTTTGAAAGTTGTAGAAGAGGGTTCCCCTCACAAGCGTTCCCTAACTTGAAATTTCGAGGTTCGGGGATGATTATATCCCCAAAGCCCAAGAGGTTCGAGGATGTCAGCATTCATCAACCCCAAAACTTTGCAAATTTAAGGAAGTTAGGTATTTGATTCTCTTTTTCGGTTTGGATGTGTTGCTGATGGGTCTGGTATTCATTTGTATGGATTATGATGATTATATGTTGTTTGCTTCTTGTTTGTAGTTAATTTTCTTTTTGTTCATACAATAAGGTAGCTAAATAAGACTGAGAAATGGTATTGGCACTTGCCTCTCATGCAGAAAGAGTATGATAGTTGTGACCCCAATTAAGTACAAGCTCTTAAGGTACCACAAGTCATCCAAGTTGGGCAGTAACCACTAGGAAGTCACTGACACATCTCTTGGTCATATGGACCTCAAGGAGTTTTGCAAACACATGACAAAGCGATAGGGAAGATCATTCGATGTAATGTCCCTAGTGATGTTAAGATTGATTCAAGCAACAACATTCCACGTCTCAATATAGTCCTCGAAATTATGGCTTATGCAGAGGGTTGTGATTCAGATAAAAGAAGAGTTTTTGGGAAAGAAGTAATCTTGGACACAAGACTTGATAATGTGGAGGATTTATTTCATATTCCTACATCTGATGGCTATGCCAAAGTATCTAGGGAGTATCGGGAGCAATTCTATAATAACGTACCTGATATTAATTTATATATCAATGAACACTACTTAGAAAGGCCAAGGAAGAGCCATTAGCTTGACAAGATGAACCTCCATAAGGCATACCTTAGGGAGAATATTTAGAATTATGTCACTCTCTTGAGTAAGGCGTTTGGGTTGCCACACGCTAGACATATGGAAACCTAGATGGTCTTTTACATTAAAACCTTAGGGAGGATATTTAGAATTATGTCATTGTCTTGAGCAAGGTGTTTGGGCTGCCAGAGGCCACACAACTGGAAATCTAGATGTGGTCCTTTATATTAAGACCTTAGGGAGGATACTTAGAATTATGTCACTGTCTTGAACAAGGTGTTCGGGTTGCCATAGGCCAGAGAACTAGAAACCTCGATGGTCCTTTATATTAAAACCATTGGAAAGGGGAAATAGAGGATAGATTGGGGACAGATCATAAGTGATACTGTTCATGAGCAACTAATAGCAGTTTAGGTAGACCCCAAGTTCTACATGACTTCTTACCTGGTTTATTTACTGGTGGCGCAAGCAACCTATATAGGGTTAAGAGTGTTGGTTCATTAGCTGATCCTAGGACCTGTGTTTACACTCTTTCTCCCCAATTGACCCTCAAGAAGACCATAGAGAAACCTAACAACAAAATAGTGAAGGATGCTTTTGTCTTCGTAGTTATCAGGTCTATTGAATGGGATTTCACAAAGAGGCTCTTAGATGAAGCTTTTGTTGCACAAATCAAGAAGTATGGGAACTACTACATTCAATTCTGAACTTCCACTTACATTAGAGTGGCTAGATGCACATTGGAGCCAACTAAGCTCCCAAGATACCTTTTGATAAATTAATCATTATAGAGCTATGCAGGCAAGTGGAAGACACCCCTAGCCTGATTGCAAACAAACATAAGCCTTGCTTCTAAATCCCTATTAGGATTGGAGTCCATTATGCCTAGGATATGAAATTAGCCAAAATAGTTGGGCCAAAATGAGCTGAGTGCAAATTTGACCCCTTTGTTACATTTAGTCACGTGTTGGGAAGTCATTTCAAACATCATCTCAAAGATCATTGGCAACCTGTAGGATGATTAAGGAGTGAGGGTGAAAGATTATTGCAGGATGGATTTGGACCAGGCTCAAAATGTTTTAGGCGTTTGGCTTTGAAATCCATAGAGCCTAAGATTTTGATGAGAGTTTCCATTCTTTGTATAATAATAAGGTTTATCCGACCAATTCATAATGCGAATGTAGATTAAGATGAACATGGAGACATGAATTTCAAGTCTAGACATGTAGTCAAGTGCACCATAGACTGGGTTAATAAGCCCCACAAGCTTGATTTGGTTCCTTTGGTGGAAGGAGTTGAAAAGGTACCAAAGGACAGGCCTAGCACCTCTAAAGGAAAGAAAATTTCTTCATAGAACCAAGTTCTAGTTGTTTCTACTTTAGGGGAGGCCTCAGGTCATGCAAGGCCAGTTGTTACTAAGGTTCCCATTCAGATTGGCAGACAACAGATGGTGAAGGAGAAGAAACAAGATCAAGAAGATTAAACCTTCCAAGATAGGAGAAAAGGTCTATAAGAGATTAAGGAAAGGTGCCCATTCTATACCCATAGTTGTTGAAATTCTTGAAGACGAAGAAGAAGATACCAATCCTTTGATAACTAGACGAAGAAAATGGACCAGGCCAACTACTGTTGTAGCTCAAGCTTTAAATCTGGGAGGGTAGTCTTCAGAAGAAGCCCTATTTGAACCCAGTACTACTCAATAAGAGCAGCCACTGGAACAAGTGCCATCAAGAATGCATGAGATCCATAATGTGCAATCAAATTCAGCTGTTGAACCTGAATCAAGGAAACCTGAGGAGGATAAATTTTATAATTTTGATTTGTTTGATATTATAGGTACAGAGACAACATCTTGGGATATCCACACTGAGCAGTCACAAGAGGAAGCGAAAGATGAAGACATGTTTCTATGCTTAGATCATGGAGATGAGGGGGATATTGATAAGATAGGAGGGGAAATTCCTATGGTGGAAGAACAACACCAAGAAGAAATATAAATAAAGAGGAAGTAGAAGAGTAAAATAAGGAGCAAGAAAAGGAGGCAACCCCTCCTAATCAAGAAGAAGAGCATCTAGAAATCTCTTCTTCTCTTGATCCTATTGCCACACCTCTACCTTAGCAGATTACATAGGACAAGAAAGATTGTTCGAGATGGAAGATTATAAACCCCTTACCTCTGATACTACTCTTATGTGGTTAACCAAGACATTTCAACCTAGGAAGAGGATGTATAAGGAAATTGAAGTTCAAGACTTCTTAGCATTAGGGGAAGGGCCTTTTAGGAAGAAGAACCAAGGGGGAAAGCACAAAGAAAGTCTTATGTGTCTACATATATGAGGGGTCATTAGAAGGCCCAAGTAGTAGTTACCTCCTTAAACTAATTGGAAGATATGACAGCAGAAGACTACTTGATGGAAGAAATGGACTTAAAGGTACCCACCCGTGAAGGGGAGAAGACACTATTAAATCTGGTTGTCACCTTCATTTTCTAATGCAACTTGCTGGCTTGTAGCTGCATCAGCAAGATCGATTATACCTACCAGTTGGGTAACGAATCCTTTTAAAGTAGCAGTTCCCTCCTTAGACAAATTAGAAGAAAATATGATTGCAAAAGACTACTTGATGGAGGATATGGACTTAAAGGTACCCACCTGTGAAGGGGAGAAGACACTATTATGTTGGGTAAATATTTTGTAAGTAGCCATAGACACACTACTTTCAAAATGAGTTGTTTAGACACAAATCTCTCCTCTCAACTTAGGGGAGGCACCCTTCTTATTGCTACTAACTCAACTAGAACTTAACAAGAAACTCAAATTTAACTTAACATTTGCATTCCACGTATCACTTCCTCTTTCTTTGGGAAGGATTTCACTTTCACAAATACGAACTCTAGAAACTTGGAGACTTTAACAATTTCACCTCTAAATACTAGTTGAAGCAATAATACCAATAAACTCATAATTCACCGAAAGATTAATTGCTAAGCGTACTTGTTGTCAATACACTAAGAAATATATATAAGCTCACAAACTTGTACACCATCCTGAAATAATTTCAAACTACAAAGCAGCAATAGGATAAGCACAAAGACTTAAAACACATGAAACTTCTTTTCTACTTCTAATATAACTACGAATCACAACTCAAAATCTATGCATTCACTTGTAACTAACTCAAATTGACAGTTATAGTGCAAAGACTATACAAAATCAGATTCAAGGTTCTCCTTATAGCAACACATATAATTCCACAAGCTTCCTCAACTCAAAGATTGAAAATACTTTCTTTTTATTCACTCCAAAGTTAATTTGCACAAATTAAAGCAAAGTTTGAACTTGCACAAATCTCACTAGAGTTTTCTTGCAATGCATAAAGATTAAAATTACAATGAGCTCCCTCCTTTATTTATAGGTGAGGGGCTAAGAGCGAAAAGTGGGATAAACCCAACTAATCGAGACTTATTCAACAACTAACTACCTACAATTGACTTATTCAACATTACAATCCTATGCAATGTGATTACATGTAATGAGTTATGTAATTGCAAATTTTTTCTTTGCATGTTTGACTACATATGTAATTACAATTTTATGCTTTACATGTAACCTGTCAAAACTATATTATAGAATGCATGATGAAAAATAAACTAAGTGTGTGACAAGATAGGACTCTTATTACATCACCTTCTTATCAAAGAGGTTTTTCTGTTACCAGATTGCCAAGTGTTGGAAATATTCAAATCTATAAGTGGGTGGGAACATCTGCAGAAAATAACACTTTGACCTCTGCATTTGGTGGCATCACCGATTTTCGTTTTCACCCATGGATGGAAAGAGGTTCACGATCCCTCTAATTGGTCTGCTATCACCTGCTTGGAATCAATCTTGAAAACATTCTAAAATTGATGAAACTTGAATTTCATCTTTCCTTCGTGCCTGATGGTTGCTTCTTCTGACTTTGGATGAGCACCTATAGCATTTGATTTTGAAACTTGGTAGATCATTGTGCAAACTAGGCTTCAAACAAGGCTGAAGTGAAAAAGTTGCTTTTTGTGGGCCATGATTGCATTTTGGGGGTTTTGAGGTGTACTGCAGATGAAGGTGCAAGTTTAGTTCAAACATGTACCAACTTATGTAGTTGGAGCAAAAAGTTCCTACCACATGGGAAAAATAAAAGACTTTTTAAAATGAAATTAGAGGTTTTGGATACAACTGCACTTTAAGTTGCACGGGTAGTATACATGTAGTTCATTGTGCAATAAGGTCAAAAAGTTCCGACTTCACTTGGAATTGCTTTCTCATAAAGGGTATTGTCGAAGGTTTTTGATGTGACTGCGCATTCGACTACATGTAATTGAACATGTAGTTGGTGTGAAAACCTCCACCTTGGATATGACTGAGTAGGGAGCTTTTTGGGATAGTTACATTTTTTATTACATGTAGCACTAAATGTAATGGACAACTTGCAATTTTTTAGAATAAGGAAGGACTTAAGACAAACTGAAATCGGTGATTTTTGGGCAGATTGCATCTTTCATTGCACGCAAAGTAACATGTAGTTATATATGCAAAGGATCTTAAAATTTCCAAAAATTTCCAAAAGTGATGACTTACAAATGGAACTGTTTGTGGGTATTACTTGTTGAGTTTCATGAAGGGCTACATGTGGAGAAATTTGCAATCACCATTTTGGAAATGCTGATTTGGGAAGATCATTATGTTGTACAAATTGGTACAACTGCAATCACATTTATTATTCCATTGCTCATGACAGATATGGGAAAATGCTAATTTCTCAAGGTAATTGAACAATTTTTCACAAGGAATATGTTTACAAATATCTTAAATAGCTTGGCCTTTTTGCAATTTGGAAGTATATTTAAGAATATGATCACCAAGGCATCAATTTGGGAAGGAATCCATTTGTGTTTTTGCAAAAATCTCACATTACTACATTGAAAACTTGGAAACCTTCAATACTTGCAGAAATGTCCATGATTTATAGAGCCATGGCCATGAAATGAACAAAAACGCCCATCTAAACCCTAGGTGTAGATAAGTATGGAGAAGAAATGCACAACAATAAAATACAAAACACGTTTTTCAAAAAAATGTCAGTGCAAAACCCTAAATGCAGCAGACACAACTAAGAAAACCATATGAAAAACACATTTTTTTATCAAAATGACCACTCACTCAGAAAGTACAAATGCAACTAATCATGGAAGATTTTGTCAAAAATAATTGGTATTTAGGGTAGAAGCAACCATGTTTAAGTAAATTGCTTGCTGGACTTTACCTGCACTTTGGGGAAAATGCTGGATGAAATTGTTAATATTAAAAAGCAAATGCAGAATATGAGAGGCGAGGTTAGTCTCATTTCAAAAATCGGGGTTGGGGAGAAACCAGTTGCGGTTTTTCTCGATGAGCTAAAAGATGTGGTGGGCAGAAATGATGCCTTTGTGGAAATGGTGGCTAAAGTCTGTGAAATAGAAAAGAGATTGAAGGAGAAAGAGAACAGGGTGGTGAAGGGTGACATCGAAGGAAAGCTACACATGCTTTGCATAACAAAGTGGACAAGCTGGAAGACACCATGCGCAAAATAGGGTAGCAAAGCCTGGTAAGCCTTTAGGTCTATACTGAGCATGCGAAGATCTTGGAGAAGATGAAAAAGAAAAAGGGTGACAAAGACAGGAAAGAGCAAAAGGAAACTGTGGGACCGGGCAAACGTACTTGGGCTAGCACCAAAAAGTCGGGATCCAAGGATGATAAGGAGCTGGAAGAGAACAAGAACCCTACAGAGAAGATGCAGCTCATGGTGATCCAGGCACAAGATTTAATGAAGAGCATTTAGCTGTCTTGTCCCGTGTCCTATCTTTTTGTTGTCCATGTCTGTCTCTTTTTGTGTTTTGCTTGTTATTAGGTTGTTGACCTCTTTCTTGTTTTGGTTCTTTTATCTAGTTGCTATGGCACATATACTGTTGATCTTTATTGTAATATCCGTTTAAAACTTTGTTAAAGGTTTCGGGTCCTTGTAAAACCTGTTTTTACATAATCAAAACCATGTTTAAGTAAAATGTTTCATATTTTGATAGAAACAATAACATTTCATTCAAAAATGACCATCATTAGATAAAAATGTCTGAGATTATTCAAGAAGAAACAAGTTTTGATAAAATGGAACCATAACAATAATGAAAACGGTCATCAAAATGCAAGGAATAAGCAAGAACGACCCGGAATGTGAAGAGCAACTATCATTTCGAGTTCAATGGATGAGAAATATGGAGGAATTACCTGGAAACTGTGCATCTACTATTTATCGACATTTTCCAAGAATATGGCTCGACGTTTGCAGAAGAATGGAGAGCTCCATTAAATGAAAGCTTGGTGGTCTCTGAACTAGAGTCTCAAGCTTTAGAGAGCTCCATTAAATGAAAGCTCAGTGGTCTCTAAACTAGAGTCTCAAGCTTTAAATCTGTCGCTTATACAGGAACTCAGCGGCTTGCATTCACAACAAAGCTTGGTGGTCTCTGTGAACTGGAGTTCCAATGTAGGAAACTCGACATTCATCACCGACTCATATTCCCAACAATTCAAAACAATGCGGGCATTTTAGTGTGGAATGTATATTACAGGTCATTGCATATAAAATACAATGTCATTCAAAAAGTCCAATAAAATACATTTATCGCAGATTTTAGGATATTTCATTTAATATTTTACATATTACATAATATGTAATAGCCCCTAAAAGGTTCGACCAAATATATGTTGGATATTAAAACATTTTGTATCACATAAAAATGCAATAACAAAGGTTGTGTTAAAACATTTCAAAAAATTTAAATGGCAATATATATATATATATTATATTTCGGATTTAGAATAATATATTGCACAATTATGTTACATGTAATTAAACTTGTAATATAACTTAAAAATCCACGGACATAAAAAGAAGCCTATAAAAATAGAAATAAAAACAAAACTCTTCTTCTTTAAATGTTACAAATACTTAGGGCGTTCACAACATGCCAAAATTTAATAAAAAATATGAATAAATTTTATTATTACTATTCAAGGGTTGTTCTAATTTTCTTAAAACGAAAATAGCGACAACATATTAAATCGGGTCGTTACCTTCATTTTCCAAATTAATGCACAATGATGAAAACAAGTAGGTCAATTCGGAGATACAAGTTGCAAATTTAAAAGAATTCATTACCCAATTGGTAAGTCTAATCGATCGTGTTGATCCAGCTACAAGCCTACAAGCTGCATTGGAAGCGCTATGGCATTCTTCTCATACTAACCCATTTTTGAGAGCATGCAAGGAATGGTGGTAGGATATAGAGCAATCAGGTGAAGAAATAATAAGGGTAGTGTTTATTTTCTACAATTCTATGGCTAAAGAACCATAAGTTTTGAAAAATATGGTTTCAAATGAAGAAAATTCTGACATTGAATAGACCATTCTCATGTCGGAATATTACATCCCAAGTCTGAAAATAATGAAAAAGTAAAGTGTAGAGAAGCGATTGGATGCTGCCATTTTTGTGCCAGAACATATCTATTTACTGGCTATGTGGTCGATGACGATCAAGTTGGTTGTTAAGGAATATAGAAAGAAAAGGGATATGATTTTGGCTAGGAGGCAATTAGTAAACATTCTAATGCAATGCAATGAAGATTTTGTAAAGGCATTTTATTGTACATTCTGGCAGTCAGAGGAACAAGCCGGAATGAGAAGCATAGACAGAATCATTTAGGAGTTTAAAGGTATTTTGCATGGAGTTGCCACAAAGGAGGCTATCGATTTGATGATTGGGGTTAAGCATGAATTGGCCAATGTGAAAAAGGAGCTTCCACAATTTGAAAATGGCAATAAGAAATTGAAGACACTCAGGAAGAATCGACAAGTGTTAATACTTTCGATGTTGCTTTCCCTAAGCTTGTAGCTCACCGCTAAATTCATGGAGAAGAATGTGGTATTAGTTTGGCAGATTTTGAACCAGTTGGCAAGTAGAAAACATAGAAAAAGGAATAGTCCCATTTTTGCTGTTTTTTGATACTTTTCAGCTTTGAATCTCTTCCTAGATTATTGCCAACGTGTCTCTCGATCTTACCAAGGGTTGTGTAGACAGGGAGCCTCAGTTTGCTAGTAGAGCTCAAGAAAAATGCTAAAAGATGGATCTTGCTGAGTTGAGCTTCAGCCACTCAAACTGGAGCTTCGTCCCAAACTCTTAGGGCACATTTTAGGACAAATGGGGGTCATTTTGAGTTGTAAACTCAAAAAATTAGTTGTCAATCTGTTATT
>MU226008.1:184330-195456 GCA_018584345.1 Thuja plicata | reverse complement strand
AGGATAAAAATCCAATATATGATCGAATTAGGATTTGATCAAGAAATTGAGAATGTTGAAAACATTGATTATTGATAAAATTGATTCAGAGATGATAAATCAAATAAATGGGGCCCAAAGTCTAGGCAACCATTTTAGGGTGCATACATTTTCCCCTCTTTGACTAATGTGTGATCAATTTGGGAACACATGTAGTCAAAGAATGAAGTTGCAATGTGAGATCGATCTGGGATCACAAGACAACTCAGATATGAGGTTGATTCGGGATCATATTCGGACAAACACAAACAAAGGAATTTGAACATGAGGTCGATTTGGGATCATGCACAAAGTAGGAGATAAGAATATCAAATAATAGAGCAAGAGCTCACAAAAGATGTTTGAATCAAGAAGAAATCAAGAAATCAGGGATAAGAATCCCGCAAATACTGCCCCCTCGGAGTTGAAATCGAAATCAAAGAGAGGAACAGTGAGGTTGATGAGGATTTTATCAAATCAAAATGAAATCACAACTGAATAAGGTCCATAGGTCAACCATCAAGAAATGAAGATATGCCCCAATGATGAATTAGAAGAAAAGAAATAGACTAGAAAGTAGGGCGAATGAAAAGACTAGAAGTTTGGAAGATATGGAAGGAAGAAATGTCATCAAAGATCAAAAAATTATGCCTCAAATGGTCAATCAACTGCATAAAGGAGAGAGAAAAATTTAAAACACAATTTTGACTAGGAAGATGAATTTGGATTTTGATTTTGACTTCAAAAATAGATCCAGGACGTCGAAATTAGCTAAGGGTACAATTTTTGCGCAATTCTGAGGAGTTTTGAAAATCAGCCAAAATTGGTTGGAAGGCTATATAAGGGGCACAAGGGTCATTTTCAAAATCATTTGACACCTTAGCCTTTGTGAGATTTGAGCTCTAATAGAGAGATAGCAATGGCTCAGCAGCCCCAGATTCTGTTCCACAGACACAGATTCGAGCGTGGTCAATTGCACAACCGACCTCCCGGCTACAGTGCCCCAGTACGTAGATCAAAATCTTAGCTTTTAAGTCAATTTTTTCGTATTTTGATAGATTTTAGCACGTTTTTAGGAAATTTTTTAAATTTTTTAGATTCAAAAAAATTTTAGGCGAGTACAAAAGTTTGTGCGATACTTTAACAATATCGCGCGTCTCTGGTAGAAAGGTCGCGCGATACTTCATGGGCCCCTGGAAGATCGCTTGACATTAAACACCAGAATTGCACGATATAGTGTGAAATGTCACACGATACCAGGCGAAAGATCGCACAGCCCTAGTATATCGCTCCACTATATGGAGAAATATCACGCGATACTTAACCATATAATGTTTAAAATTTGAATCAAAAACTTAGAAAATTTTACCGTTTTGAGCAAAATAGGACATGGGTCCAAACAATGTTTATACTTAGATGTTTTGCATTGATTTTATCATCATGAGATATTGATATCTGACTTGGTTTGACTATGCAGGAGGCACTACTAGCACTCATCATTCGAGCGCCGAAGGTTGTCGGGTTGTAGTTTGTCCAGGATCTAGATGATCCAGGATGGGATGCGATTAGGGATATGGGGTTCCACTACCTCTTACAGTATCCGACCATCAGGGCTGACCACGGGCTCCTAACCGCACTAGCTAAGAGGTGGCATTTAGAGCATAACACCTTTCACCTACCCACCAGCGAGGCGACCATCACCCTTAAGGACGTGTATAGGATCCTCAGAGTTCCCTACCATGGAGAGCCTGTGAGTAGAATCATGTTTTACGATATAGTCTCTTGAATACAAAGTTTCCATATGGATGAAAACTAACATGATTGTTTGTGTGCAACTGATATTATATGATCAGGACACCACTGAGGGATGGCGAGTAGTATAGGAGATGTTCCAAGATATCACCATCCTAGATAGACATGTATCGTGGGATTATCTGATGGATAGATACGGGTGGCTATATCCTCTTCATTATGTAGTCGCCTCTATTATAGCTCAGATCCTGATGACTGATCGTAGTCAGAAGGGTTTTCCCTTGGGTTATGGCAGGTTATTAGCAGACTTGATTGACCATCCGCGGAGGATGGCGTGGGGTCCAGCTATCTTAGCGGAGATGTATCATGAGCTCCATGAGATAGTATATCATAGTAGCAGGACCTGGGCATGCGGTGCCATACTGGCGCAAGTATGGGCTTGGGAGCATATAGCAGTTATCAGACCTAGACCCCTGCCACGAGAGCGCAGGTATCCATTCATATACAGGTGGCGAGTGGCATCCCATGGACACACTGGAAAGGTCACATATTACAAGCGTCATCTAGATGATATGACTTCTTTCACATGGCGGCCTTACAGAGAGGTGGAGACCTAGAGTGATGCAGCTGAGGAGCTATCATATATGTTTTGTTCACGGCCTCTCGTCGGGAGACATGCAGAGATCGTTGAGAGATTTTACATCACACGAGTGTGGCGATAGTTTGGTAGGCAGCAGTATATCTCACATGAGACTACTACATATGCACGCTGCAGAGAGGATGAGGCACAGGGATGGCTACCCATGCTAGACAGGTGGACAACTATAGATAAGACTAAGGCCATCAGGGCAAAGAGGTGGGATCTGAGGCTAGACATAGGGGATGCTGGTGTAGATAGGGCCTACAGAGAGGATCGAGTGAGGTACCCATTCCCTCGGTTTACAGTGCCAGATATGCCAGCACAGGGGAGAGGAGATGGGGATGATAGAGATGACGGGGATGGTGGTGGCAGAGTGCAGAGAGAGATTGGGGAGAGCTCACGGTCAGGCAGCCGGCGACGGCCACGAGCACAGGGTTCAGGATCAGAGGAGGCCCCACAGAAGCCTGCACAGGTTCCTAGGGGAGGACAGGGGGATCAGGCAACAGAGATAGCATAGCTGCAGACTACTACCGCAGTGAGGGATCAGCAGATATTAGATCTGCAAGCAGAGCTACAACATAGGGAGAGAGCTCTACAGATAGCTATCGCAAGGCAGTAGAGAGAGGAAGCTAGGGTAGCCTATTACCATGCTCTATACATACAGGCAGTACCAGAGGGGTAGAGAGCTCCGGATTATGTTGTGATTGATCCTATGCCTCCTCCACCACCACCTGCTCCACATGACAGTGATGGCGCCCAGGGATAGATTAGGCTAGACTAGGCTTACTAATATCAGATATTTCATTGAGACATTTGTCCATTTTTGGATCTCATACATGTACTTTATGATTTATATCATGACACATTGTACCATGATGCTTGAGATGATATATATATGAGATACATTTGAATTTATGATGTTTCATTTATGTTGTCTCTCTTGGATGTTTATCAGTTGTTCATATGTATTATCTTGTCATATTTTTCTTTGATGTATGTTTACATGCTCATGTATGTCATCTCTCATAGATGTATGATTAGATCTTATGTGATGATAGAGATTCATGATATTGAAAATGACACTGGATTTGATATAGATATGATGATATGATTAACCCCTTGTGATGAAACAGGAATAGATTTGAGATGAAAAGACAAGGAGTGAAGACATGAAGAAAGATAGAAGATCGAGTGCAGTTGACTGACGCGTCCATGTACGATAAAAAGAAGAGCTCCTTCTATATGCAAAGATGCAAAGAACTAATCTAACATGAACCTAAAATGCAAGCTACATGACAAGTGGTTGACTTGCAAGGTCACAATGCTTATAGACATCTAATTATCATCATCGAGCATTTGGTAGTGCCGTAAGATCATACAATGCACACTAGTACAACTATGTGAATATGAATATGATCTATATCAGATGTAAATGTGGAAATCTCACCTAGGAATCAAAGACATGTAGGTCAAGATGACTAATGCAGTGAGATTACCTAAGTTTGATATGGCGAGATTATGCTTGTATCAAGACACATGAAAAGTCAGGATAGCTAGAAGCATGCACTCGCAAAACAGTCAAGGATAATACCTTGTCAATCCATAGTGTCAAGTAAGCCTAGCATAAATGCTAATGACAGTTAGGATCAACAAAATATACCCACAAGAAGATAAAGAAAGAAAACATGTTCTCATAGCCTCAGTCTTCTAGCTATGCATCATCGAAAACTTCTCACGGAGAGACTACTCATCAAAGAAATCCTCATAAACAACACATAAATAAAAATAAAGTCAACATATCTCAGTCAAGTTGATCGTTTAAGTGTGTGTGTGTTGGTTATAGAGTCAAACTCTAAGCATCAATGTCGCATCTACAAATGAGCAATATCACATCATACTAGACTGCGGGTAAAACATCTGATAAGTGTTGAGAAACACTCAACGCAAGGGTAGTGTTGAAAAAAACTGGTTGGGGTGGCATTGAAAAACACCTGTTGTGAACTGCCCCAAGAGACAAGCGCACCTAAAAGACTAATGCTAACAGTTATGCCCCCTAGACAAAGATAAAGACCAATTCCAAACTAAGTCAAATAAGGTCAAAACATGATGAAGAAAGGTTCAGTGTCGAGGACGCATGCTAACAAATAGGAGTGCAAAGGCCTCAAGTAGTGCCTATTTCTAGGTTTTCACCACTTGGAATCTTTTTAATTTTATTTTTTTTTTCTTTTTTCTTTGCTACCAAGGTGCCTGTTTCCAGGTTTTCACCAAGGTTCTTTTTCTATTTTTTTGTATTTTTTTTTGGACTTTTTAGGATTTTTTTCAGCATCATATATCAATTTTTTTGGTATTTTTTCAGGATCATAAAATATGTACAAAGGATGCCCCCAGATAGAATAGACATCAAAACTCTTTAAGCAAGATCACATCGTGCAGTCCCAATGTCTAGCAAGGCGGAGAACAAGAGGGATTAGCAAGCTGGTGAAAGAGATGGAAGACATGAGAATGAAAGAGAATGAAGGGGAGAAATCCTCAAAGACAAACTCCTCAAGAGTACCCGAGTTAGGAAAACAATTGTCATGTAAAGCACATTTGGACAAGCAACGAAAGGCTAGCATATGATAAGCAATGGAAAAGAAGGAAAGGATGCAGTCCAAAGGAGTAGCCATGTCAAGAGACTTCATAACATCGTGTTTTACTCTTTCTATTAGATCAAGACCAAAGGGGAAAAGGATAGCGAAAGGATAGAATGAATGGAGGAAAATATGAAGGTTAAATATTAATGGAGTGAAAGCAAGATCATCATAAGATATCCAAATGTTTGTATATAGATCAACATTGTCAAGATCAAAGAGAGAAGACGGAATGGATGAAATATGTAGAAGAACTACGCATGATGCCTGATTACCAGGTTTTCATCATGGTACTTATCCAAGGTGCCACAAAGGAGTGGTTTTCACCATAGGACAAATTTATTTCTCTTTACTTTTGCTACCAAGGTGCCTGTTTCCATGTTTTCACCAAGGCATATTTTAAATTTTTTCATTTTTTTTTCTTTTCTATTTTTTTTTTATTTTTTCATTTTTTTTATTTTTGAATTTTTTTGAAATTTTGGAAGAAGGCAAGCTTTTAGATAATGCTCCTTGAAAGGATTAACCATTATATGCCAAGGATCCAAAATGATATGCTCAAAGATGTTGATAGGGAAAGGGAGATGGAAAGGCTTTATGTAAAGCAAGTGGCATTGGAAGAGAGAAGGAATAGGCAAATGAGGCAAAAGAATAGAAGGTAGAAGGATAATGAATGGAAGGGTTATGAAAGGGTAGTTGGAAAAGAAGGCAAGATCAACATTGACACACACCTTGAAGGGTGGTGAGAGGATGAAGGAAACTTGAATGAAGGAATACGTGAAGGAATGCAGTGAATATTTAGCAGAGGTTGTGGTTCAAGTGCATGGAATTGAAGAATATTTTTGGAAGAAGATGAAGTGGAAGCCTTTGGAAGTTTGAATGTCGATTTCACTTTTTGTTCAACATGAGACTCTTTCAAGAGAGACTTTGGAATCCATATAGCCTTAGGCTTTTTATTTTCTTTTGATGACTTAGAGAGAATATCTTGAATGATGGATTTTGGAACCCATACTTGTCTTGTAGTTCTCTTCTTAGATATCTCTTTTGACTTTATGCCCCCATGTCGATTAGAGGAGACACGGTGATCTTCTTTTTGTGATGGATTCTTGTATTGCTTATTTTTCTTGTATTGAACATTCAAGTTACTTCCAAAAGACTTGGGACTTATGGAGGAAGAAGGATAATATGACTGGTTTAGATGGGTGAGTGGATGAAAAAGATTCAAGGGTATGCATCGATGTTGATCTTGAGGAAAGATAGGAGATGGAGGGACGTAAGGACCCAAGATGGATGTTGAATTAGGAGATTTAGGAGGGAAAAGTGAAGGGACATAAGGACCCAATATGGAAGGAAGATGTGAAGTATTTAGCGTTGGTGGAGGAGGTCCAAGGATGGAAGCGAAAGATGCAAAAGGATAATCAATAAGTTCATCAGCATCTATATGAAAACCAAGGATATCAACATCTTTAGAGTGAGCATTAGAATTTGCAATAGGATCCTGGTTATCTTGAATAGGAGCATCTTCATTGATAGGATCATTCAAAGCTTGCAAAGATTTAGGAAGAGTAGAAAGTGAAAGTGAACATGGAGTGGTAGAACAAGAAGATGGAAGACTTTGATCTTGACAAGGATCTTTGGATAGCACAAGCGCAGAATCTTTCTCTTGATTTTCAATAGGATTATCATTGGAAGTAACAACACCATTTTCAATAACCTTAATGGAAGTATCAACAAGTTTAGTAAGGTTATTTTCATTGTCAATAAGCTCAATGGTGTGAGTAGTAGCTTGATCTTGCTTAGGATAAGACTTAAGACATGGTGGAATGAATGAGGAAGGGCGTAAAGGATCAAAAGAACCATGACACGGATAGGGAACATCATGAAAAGGAGTGGATGACATGGAGGGTTCTTGACCTTGATCTTTCTTTATGTTCTTTTCTCTATCATCTTTAGAGTCTTCTTGACATGGATCCACTTCTAAGGACAAGGAAGCATGTTGGAATTGTATGGAAAAATTTGGAAGAGATGGTGAAGGGCTAGATGAAGCAGGCATTATAGCGCACAAAGGCTTAGGCTCTTTAGGTTTAGCATTATCGATAGTATTTGCAGCCAAGTGAAGATTAGCTTGAGTATCTTTAAGAGGTGGCCCATGAGGATAACTATAGGGGACTGCATGGAAAGCATTAGAATTTGAATTGGATGAAGGATTGGTGAAAGATTTGGAAGACTTAGCAACTTTAGGAGATGTAGGAGTATTGGAGGAAGTAGAGGATGGAAGAGAACCATCACAAGACAAAGGTCCAACATTAACATGATCTTTCTTGAGAGAGAAATCTTTACTTTCAACATGAGAGTTCTTAGAGGAGAAATTCTTATGATATTTACGTTTCAAATCAACACGGTACATTTTATACTCCTCAACAGTAATAGATGGATCATCATCAAGGTATTGTTCACAAAACTCATCAAAGTCTCTTTCAAAATTAGAATCATATGGATCACCATCATGATCTACCCAATAGGATGACCCTTTAGCAAGCACGAGCACACGACGAGGAGGACTTTTAGGAATAGAAGCATCATAGGTATGACCATATTGTCCATCGTCATAGTCATCATAGTCATCATAAGTGGGTGCATCACTCTTCATGGAAGAGGCATCATAAGGACTATCACGTTGCTCATTATGGTATGTCTTGTGAAGAGAAGTAAGACTCTTTGAAGAAGTAGAAGAAGAATGAGATCGTGAAGAAGAGGAAATTGAAGACTTAGTGTAGGAAGAGGACTTGGATAATGAGGAATTTGAATAATGTTTAGAAGAGTCATGATAAGATTTGGAAGATGAAGAATGTGAATAGTGTTTAGAAGAATCATGATAAGACTTGGAAGATTTAGAAGATGAAAGACTTTTGGAAGAAGGATGTCGAGACAGAATCATGTTGATAATTCTAGCAAAGGTGTCAGATTCCTTCAATCTTTTTTCCATTTTTGCCTTAAGTTTATCACCTTTGCCATATCTAGAAGGACTATTAGAGGAACAAAACTCTTTGAATTGAGCAATAAGTTCTAAATCATCCATTTTCAAAAGAGGTTCCATAGCAAGATAGTTGAAATTCATGATTCTAGAGGAAGAATCAAGTATAGGAATGATAAAAGAGAGGAAATAGAAGAAAAATAGACTAAATAATAAGAGGAAAAGAATCAAGAAGAAGAAGAAGAATTTCCCATGGGAATAGAAGACTTCAGAAGAACATGGGAAATGGGGAAGAAAGAAGAAAACTAAGATTCATCTTATGCAATTGATACCATAACGTTCATTGAGATATTGAGCAACATGACATCACTTGATTCACTTGATACCTTGTAGTAACTGACATGAAAGGGAGAAATTCTAAGTGAAAGGTAAATCTCCCAAAATGTTAATTCCAACTTAGGTTAATAATGACTCTCTATTGTCCAAAGAGAGAAAATGAAAAGAAAACAAAAGGGGCGTCACCAACACTGTCAAAGAGGTGCTTCCAACAAAGGGTGAATACCCTAGCACTTATGAATCAGGAGGTTGGACTTAGCCAAATCAAAATCAAAATTGAAATTTAAAGATTTTGGACAATAGTAGATTCAGAATTTTCCCAAATATGTAATTAACAAATCTAAAGATCGACTCTTCACTAGGAACAACTTCCAAACTTGACAAATTATTTTCAAGGATACCTTATAAACTAATTGAATTGAACCCTAGAGGGCTAACATCAGCAACTAACCAATCCAGACAGGCTTCTAACAACTAGGTCAGATAACCTATCCTAAAATCAGACTGGACCAAAAGCAAACTAATGACCGGACTCAAGAATTTTGCAATAATGAATCAGGCGATACTTACCAGGCAAGCAGTGCGATATTCTAGAACTGGGCGATATTCTGGCTTCAGCTGGGTGACAGACTAAACAATTGGCAGGCGACAGACTAAACAACTACCGAATGATAAACTAGCAATGTGATGTGTTGCGTGATATTTCTACCAAAAGCAAGCGATACTGTTGCAGATTTGACTCAATGTGTGCAAATTTTTAAGGTTTCAAAGTCTGATTTTTCAATTTCCCAAGTTTTAGGGTGATAAAGTCTGATAACAAGCACAATTATGATAGGTTTGCAAACAGTAAGGGATCAAACATGTCTGAAAACACTTGAAACAAGGGCAAAAGCAACCTTGCCAAGACAAGCACTTGTGATATAGAAATGAAAATTGCACCCTATTAAAAACTACCGAGTGTTTGTATGTATAGAACGTTAACACTGGTTTCACACATTCGAAGACACTTCAGACAATATCTACCTACAAGGCATGGTTCATTACTTCTCAACTCAGCCCACAACTTGATGCCCCCTTGCCTCACACCAAGTGGTTACCCACAAGAGATATTGGCTTTGTCACGGATGCATAACACAACCGAAGGGACACATATGGTGAGTGTCTTGGGGTGATCCGAGTAAGTCCACTTGGATCAATCCTTGCACCAAGAAGAAAAGCAGCTAAATAAGGTTGCTTCTAATCTACGGTTCTTAGTACGGGCTTCCGTTCATAGCACCCCTTTTGCTCCTCTTAGAGGACTCCTTACCTTGCGGCAAGTAATGGACCTCGCGGCCTCAAGAGTACCTTAAGCATTCTTGCTCAATGCTTTCCCCATGGTCACAATCCCATGAGCTACTAACATCAAGACAAGACAAGCGCTATGTCTACCAAGGTTTTTAGTGTCTGAGGTAGCCTTGAGATTATAGTGAGTTGGAATAGCCGGCTAAAGGCTTGTCCCCACTTGGGTCGTTCCTCTTGATTGCTCAAGAGCAGGCCCTCTAAAGGATCCTAACTAAACAAAGAATGGATAATTCTTGAAGTCTAGGTTTTTTATTCACCAAAAGGTGAAGAGCATACTCCCCTATCCAAGAATGTCTCCCAAACACTCCAAGCAAAGTTAATTAACCCCCTTGCTTCCAAAACCTTAAGGTGGGTCTGAATTTCTGATTCACCTAAAAGGTGAAGAGCATAATCTCCTACCAACTCAAGATCCCTTTCACAAGGTATTAAAGGTTCCTAAACAATTAGTAGATGCTGCAATGAAATGAAATAGACAAACACACTTGAAAAACTTTTTTTGATTTTGCTTATGGGCAGCCCTGCAACAAACCGTTAGTAGCCCTTTAGCAAGCAATTTTAGCAAATTTTTTCAAGCAATGAGGGCACACCTACAAGCACGACTTGTTAGCCCCACAATGGTTAGCACATCAAAAATCTAATAATAAACTACAAATAAACTAAAGCTAAATGATGACGAAAAATGATGGAAATGCATAAAATGAAGGACAAAACAAGAGTGTTCTACCCCACGGTGGGCGCCAGAAAATGTATAGTCAAAATGTGACCACACACCTATGAACCATTACATGCAAGAGCAAAGCGGCTCATAGCTCTCTATGCATGGAGTTGCAAGATAACTATGATAAATTGCTCTCAGCTAGAGCTACAAGACAAGCAACCTTGCTAGTCAACCATACAATGAGAGATTTACAATGCAAATCTAGGATGTGAATGCAAGTAAGCTAGCATGAGAATGCAAAACTAAACTATGAAATGATAATGCAAACTAGCTATAAAAGGAAGTAACAATAGATTTCAAACCTTCTAATTAAGCTATGTGATCTAGATCTATTGCATAAAAGAAAAGATTAATCTAAAATGCCATGAATGCAACTAGTAAGAAAGGAAAAATGCAACTATATGAGAAAGTAAACGAGAAAAATGCAAGTCTTCAATAGTTCTTCAAAAGTGTCTTCAAAGGGAGTTAGAAAACCTGCAACATAACAACATCATGAAATTCAAGATACTCCAAATGAAGAAGAAAGCTCTTCTTTTATAGAGAATGCAATTGAATGGACGATTGAGATTATGAGGCAAAAAGTCTTAATCAATGATGGAGAAAAATCAAGACTTGATCCATGTGCACAAATATCCTCCAATGAGAAAATTAAAGTTGACTTTATGCCCACAAAAAGACAAAAAGTGCTTTTCTTCAAATTGTAGTAGAAAATCATTAAAT
>MU226008.1:162000-184230 GCA_018584345.1 Thuja plicata | reverse complement strand
TCTCTCTCTCTCTCTCTCTCTCTCTCTCTCTCTCTCTCTCTCTCTCTCTCTCTCTCTCTCTCTCTCTCTCTCTCTCTCTCTCTCTCTCTCTCTCTCTCTCTCTCTCTCTCTCTCTCTCTCTCATTTATATATTGTGTGTGCTATAGGGATTAACTTTGTGTCTTGTTCGATTTCCCTTTACTTATGTCTATATTCGCATATGTAATGTCTATTTTTAGGTGCTAGTGTTCCTTTTCTCCTTTCTAGTTATAAGAATACCCTGAAAACCCCAAATTACATCATCCGAGGGAGTTATACCTCTAAAATTCATAAGAAATTTGTCACTTAAATGGCAACTTCTCCAACTATTCCTTAATGGTTTTTCATCATATCTAGGGAAAAAGAGTCAGTTTGTTTATTATTCTGAGGGGACAAATCTATTAACTAGTACTTATATAATCTCATACTTTTAGGTTAAATATGTCATTAGGGATTATTGACCAAAATTTTGTCTTATGTTGCATCAATTAACTCAACAAGTAAGATATTTGTGGTTTATAGGTATGAGAAATCCTACACAGATAAACATTGTCAAAGATAGTTTCAAACTCATGTTTGTAAATGAGTTCATTTTAGTCCTATTCTCTCTATGAGACTTTTAAAGATATTTGAGAATAATATAATGTACCAGTAGAAAATCACTCCTCTACACATGTATGAAAATCCCTTTACATCCGTATGAAAAATAGATAATCCCTTCCCACCATACGGTAAATAATCAAAACTCATGTTTGTAAATGAGTTCATTTTAGTCCTATTCTCTCTATGAGACTTTTAAAGATATTTGAGAATAATGTAATGTACTAGTAGAAAATCCCTCTTCTACACACGTATGAAAATCCCTTTACATCTGTATGAAAAATAGATAATCCCTTCCCACCATACGGTAAATAATCATATGACTTCTACATTACACTCACATGTATGTCAAGTACCCCGATGACCTCACATGTATATGGTCTCAGCTTGTACAGGAACAAGTTCTCACTCATATGACAAAGCCTTCCCCACTCATACGATGTAGTGCCGCCCATAGTTTGTTTTTTCAGTTTTATATTGCCAAACTCTTTTAGGCCACTTTCATGTGTGCTTTGATTATTTTAGCTTTATTATGTAGTTTTGGATGTATGATGTATGACATTACATGGTGATTTGATATTGGATAGTCTTAAGATTTTACATGTTTACAATTAGATGATGTTAGTTACTTTGATGATTATTATTTATATGATTAAATATGTAATTTATATTCATGATGTTACTTACCCCATACTTGCATGTGTATGGCTATCATGTAAGTTTTACCTTTCTATTTTATGTGTTTGATGTGATTAAGGGACGAAGTCATAGTTACCTGCTTAAGGGATCCACACAATGTCTTGACCCCCGCCATTTGTTTTTGTATATATATGAATGTACATGCTTGTCTTTTATGTAGGTTTGCAGGTATCGGGCATCAAATTCCCTAAATTTTTAGGATGAGCGTGCCCTATCATAATGTCTCAATGGTATGAGAGAGGAGATAACATTCAAGTATGAATCCCAATCTAAGCCATTTTATTATCCTAAAATAGTGGATGTAAGTTTTTGTTTTATTCCCTCTTTGAATTTGTCTAGGTGACATGAATTCATGATCATTTCCCTTGAGCATGATTATCGTTTTATTAGGTTCAGTTAGTTTTTTTGTTCTTTGGCTGATTATGTGGTCGGTGTGATTGTTGTGGAATGGTTAATTAATTTACTGAGATTAAATATGTGGTTTAAATTTTATTAAATATAGAAAATATTAAATGCAGGGGTATTTAATTAATACAAATTATTTAAATACATTTATCAAAATTTAAAAGACTTAATTAAAGTCTAATTATGAAATTTAAGGACTTAATTAAATATTAAATTAATTAAAGATAATGATAAATTATCAATTGGATTAATAATTAAAACAATACTCTTTTAGTTATAATTGATATGCAATTAAGTTGCATAATCAATTAAAAATAAATAAAAGAATAAAGTATTTTTAAAAGTTGAGAAAAGTGATATAATTGAGAAATACTAAATCTAAATTAAGTGAAAGTGTATTGAGTTATTAATTATTAAATTGAAAATCATGCAAAAGGAATATTGGTAATAAAAAAGTTTTTGGGAGTTGAGTTCCAAGTTCGCATGGTTGAGTTCGAAAACTGGACTCTTTTTCTTTATTAGGATGATTTTGCCATTATTGTACACACACAGATTTGCAGCTTTTGGCTAGATAAGGATTGAATTGAAGGAAATTGTGAAAGCTTGAAAATCTTTCAAGGTTTTGATTATTATTCATGGTTTCTGTCAATTGGTGGTTTGAGGTAGCGTTTGAAACCCACGTAGATTAAATTCTTTTTAAAGAAAATTTGTTTTCTTCAAGCCTGTTAGATCTTGTTGATATATGTTTTGGAATTCTTCTCTTACTTAAATTTCTATTTTTAAGCTTTTGGTGAAAAAAATATGGTATTGTGAATACCTAGTATGTTAGAAATACCATAGAAAAATCTTGTTTTAAATCAGTTAGGGTTTGATAAATTTTGTTGTAGAAAACATTAGGGTTTGAATCAAATTAAAATATTTTAATAATTTTGCTTCCTGGTAGAAAGCGGCTATATATATATGTATATGTATGTATGTATGAAATATATATATATGGTTGGATGTTCTCTTTTAAAACAATAATAGTAGTATAAAAAATATATTTATTACTTGTTTTCTATCAGAAAATTTGACAATTATATATATTGGGGCGGGGGTTTAATTTTCCCCACCCCGTGGTAGTTGGTCATTACGGCAATAATTGGTGTATGCAGACATAGTTGCTACAACAGTTGTTGTCGTTAGCAACTTGGTTGCTACGATAGTTACCAACGCAAGCAACCAACCAACATAAGAAGCCGTAGGGATGGTTGCCCCCTCCCCCTGCCCCCTCCCCCCACTTTTAATTAAAGATTTTTTTAAATTATTTATTTAATAAATTTAAAATTAAGTTTGTTATTATAATAATTTAATTATAAATTTTAATATTTTATTAATAATTATACTTTTTTTATAATTAATAGATATTAATTAAAATTAATATTTATTAAGGGTAAAAGGTATTGTTAAATTTGGTTTTGATATTTATAGGGAAGGAATATTCTTATATGTGCATGGTATACTTTGTTCAGAGGTACTTATGTGGTTGTTTATGTAGTTAGTATATGCATGTAAATTATATTTTTTTAGTAACTATTAATTTTGGAATCAATTTATTTGAAATGACATTATAAATTGATTTTCTTATTAATGGAATTTATTTTGGATATGTAATTATAGGTGTGTTAGTGATTATTTAATAAATTAATTTCTCTAATGGTGTTTTGGAAATTAGTTTATTATAAATAAATTTTTATGATTTTTTTCCTTTTTTATAATTATGGGTTAAGAGAGAATCTTTTTATGTCATCCTTTTTAATATTGTTACCAGAGGCATGATTAGGAAATTTTTTTTATGTTTGTTTGTCTTGGATACGTGTATGGTATTCGATTTTTTTATAACCCAACCCAACCCTATGGAAGCTCTTGATTATGTTATGATGTATATGTGATGAAAGTTGGTTATGTTAGATAACTGAGAGGGGGGTGAATCAATTATGTTGAGTTATCCTACAGTCCCAAATTCCTTTCAGATGTATAGTATCAACTTGAACAAATAAACTAAATAGCTTGGTAATAACTTGTGTTTGACTTGCAGATTAATTAACCAGCTATCAGATAATGTAAACCAACTAGTAGTTAACATATATCGATCTAACCAGTTACTATAATGTGTAAAGTAAAATATCAAAACATCACATCCATACACATTTGACACTTGATATTTGACGTGGAAACCTTGTTAAGGAAAAAACCACTGGGACCGGTAACCCAAATAGTTGCACTCTTTTGAAGTGAGATCAGTTAAGATCCTACCCTGTTAAAGGTTACAAACACACTATAAGGTGCGACCTTGTTAGAAGATTTATCACTAACATTTCTCTGTGACCATACATTCAATTGGGTCAACAAGAAAATAAGTAACATTCATAGAATATCAATAGAAATAGACAGTTAAGTCTCACTCAATTAAGATATTTTGACTTGTAGCAATGGTTAGAAAGAAATAGTGTGACTTGATTCGAATGCAAGTTCTTTTGCTCATATTCAGATCTATGCTAAACTCAATATCATTCTAGTCATCATAATCTCTTCATTCTCCTCCTTCCTCTTACTCCGTTCTACTCAGTTATCTCCTTCTATTACTTGGTTTGATCTGCAGAATCACTTGCCTCTCACTCCAACCTGTCTGACCAGCTTCACATGTATGCACCAACAATTTGCATCCCTCATGTGATCTTCTCTCTCCTCTCTTTTTCTGTCTCTTTATATAGACATGTAAACCATTTTCATTTCAGCTATAGATTTTGCCTCTTAAATCTCCATTGTTGGTTTTTCCTCTTTAACCTTCCCCAAAACTTGTTCCTTAAACTATTTTCAGTCTTCATCATTTGATCATCCTCGAATTCTTCTAGTCATGGATCTTCATAACAAACTTTGTCCTTATTGATAGAATATTTCAGATTTGTCTAGTTCATCATCACATGTCAGCAATCACATGTTCCTTCTTATTTCTCCTACTCATCAGTTTCTTCCTGTTCGATTAATATCGTACACAGTGTACACTACATTTACTCAGTATACACTAAGTTCTTCATATACCGACCAAAATAACTTGTACACTCTCGATATTCATCACTTAGTAAAATCATGTAAGTCAATCAAATCACTATCACACTATCATGGACTCATCAATAAGTTTCCTAATGAATACCTTATTCATAACTTACTCATACATCTCATCTTCATGCTAGTATCTTCTTTCCTTCACCAACATTACCTCCTTCATATGTTTGCAACTATTATGATAAGTAAAGTCAAAACTAGTTGACATCAATAACAATATAACAACTAATCTAATGTCTCACATATACCTCATTAGCTCAGTGATCATCATCACATTCTCCCATTTTTTTCTCCAAATAGTCTATCATATGTAGTTCTAACAATCTCTCCCTTTGGCATTGATGACAACACAATACGAAATATACCATTGAATACCAATCAAATTTTAAGTTTTTACAACTTGGTCTTTATGTTGTGACTCGGTTAGCTCTCCCTTAGCTTATGTTTTTAATATGTTTAAAATCACAATGCAATATTTGTCTCTCCTGTAGTATTTCTCTTTACTATATGATGGTATTTCTTCTTTTCTGTTCAATGCATATTCTCTCTCTTTCAGTTAGCTTCTTTCCTAACTGGATATTTCATGCATAATCATCTCTCCCTTTGACAACAATGTCAAAAATAAGCTCTTTAGTAGCCAAATAAGTATCTTTTTTGTTTGTTTACATATTATTGTACCTTGCATGTACATATGTTCTCTGTTTCAGCTTGTCTTCCACCTTCTTCACATCCTTAGGAATCCCAAAGTGTGAACATCTTGCATCAACATAGTTAGATCTTTTGATAAAGAATAGGTTGATGCAGCCCTGTATCACCTTAGTGATCACTGTTAGATAGGGGATGGACCCCTAGTCTACTTCTCAAGCACTCAAATGTATCTTTTGGTAAGGGTTTTGTGAATATATCTGCAAGTTGTTCTTGTGACTTCATATATTCTAATTTGATCTGTTTCTCCTGAACTTGCTCCCCTAAGTATTGATATTTGATGGATATGTTATTTTTCTTTGCATGCATCACTAGATTCTTTGAAATGTTGATATCACTTGTGTTGTCAAAATAGATTGTCACTGGATCTATTACTTCTTCATTCATACCTTCCAAAAATTGCTTTATCCATGCAATATTAGAGCAGTTGGCAGCAACAGCTACATATTCACCTTCAACAGTGGATGGAGAAATGAAACTTTGTTTCTTTCTTACCCATGCTACTAATCTTTCACCTAAAAAGAAAGCTCCTCTAGTAGTTCTTTTTCTATCATCAATATTTCCTGCCCAGTCAGTATCTGTATAGACTTTAAGTTCAAAATTGTCTTCTTATACCCATAGTCCATAGTTCTCGGTGTTCTTCATATATCTCAAGATTCTTATTATAGCAATCACATGTGTCTCTTTAGGATTTACAGAAAATCTAGCTACAATTCCAACAGCATGTGCAATATATGTTCTACTATGCACATCATACATTAGTTTTCCAATCATAGATCTATATAAGGTTTGATTTACCTCTTTTGACTTGTCATCCTTGGTTAGCTTGCATCTAGTTACCATAGGTGTACTGACTGGCTTTGAGCCTTCCATACCAAATGTCTTCAAGATATTTTAAATGTATTTTGAATGTTTGATGTAGATACCTTCGTCCAGTAGTTGAATTTGTAAACCAATAAAGAATTTGATCTCTCCAAACATTGACATTTCAAACTCCTTTCTCATTTCATCAGCAAAAGATTTACATAAAGTATCATGACCTCCAAATATGATATCATCAACAAATATTTCAGCAATAAGGATTTTATCATTAGATCGCCTTTCAAATATAGATTATTGTTATCACTTGTTCTAACAAATCCAATCCTTATTAAATAAGAGTGAAATCTTTCATACCATGCTCTCGATGCTTGTTTTAGTCCATAAAGTGCCTTGTGCAGCTTACAAACCATGTTCATTTGAGTTAGATCCATAAAACCTTCGGGTTGTTCAATGTATACCTCTTCTTCAAGTATTCCATTCAGAAATGCAGACTTGACATCCATCTTATATATCTTGAATCTTTTATAAGAAGCATATGCAAGTTGAATCCTTACTCCTAGTCTAGCAATAGGTGCAAAAGTTTCTTTATAGTCAATTCCTTCTTTTTGTGCATAACCTTTGCAGACTAATCTTGTCTTGTTTCTTGTAACATTTCCATTCTCATTCAATTTGTTTCTAAAAATCCATTTGGTGTCGATCATATTTTCGTCTTTAGGCCTCGGTACTATTGTCCATGTCTTATTTTTTTTATCTACTTGATCTCTTCATTCATTGCTTTAATCCAATCATCATTTTTCAATGCATCCTTAACAGTTCTAGGTTCAAATTCACAAACCAAACATGTATTGTTCCTCAACTTACTTAGATTTTCATCATTCCTGCTCCTTTGTCACCAATTATCTAATCTTATGGATGGTGTCTTTTCACATATTTTTCTAATATAGGCTCAATTCTTTGTTCTTCCATGTTTTCTCTACTCGGTGCATGATCATTATTTTCCTCAGTAAATATTTGTTGTTGCTCGGTCTGTAGGTTTATTGCTTGGTGGCACCACATTCTTGCTCGAGTAAACTCTTAGGATCTTCATTTTGTATGTAAATAAATCTTCCATAGTCTTTTGGTTCCTTCTTGCTTTCTTCATCATTTTTCTCTACAAACTCATCAACTCTCACATTTGCACTTTCAATCATCTTGTTAGTAGTCTTGTTCAAACATTTATACGCCTTACTTCCAGTAGAGTATCCTAGAAATATGCCTTCATCTCCTTTAGAGTCAAACTTTCTATTTCTATCATCTTTAAAAATGTAACATCTACTTCTAAATATTTTGAAATAGCTCACATTAGGTTTATAACCTATCTTGTTTGACTCTTTCTTCAATTATACTTGGTTTAGTGTAAAGACAACAGTACTAATAGCTTCTCTCTAGTAAATTTGTGCAACCTTTTTTTCAATTAGCAATGTTCTAGCACAATCAACAATTGACTTGTTCCTTCTTTCATCAATTTCATTCTATTGTGGTGTCCTCGGTGTAGATAATTGTCTCTTGATTCTATGCTCATTAGAAAAGTTAATAAACTCATCAAAAATGAATTCACCTCCTCTATCAGATCTCAAGCATTTCATTTACTTGCCAGTTTCTTTCTCTACTCTTGCTTTGTATCATTTAAATATTTGGAAAACTTTTGATTTTTCTTTTAGGAACATAACAGACATCATTCTAGAGAAGTCGTCAAAAAATAGGATAAAATATTTATCTCCATAATAGCTCTAAATTTTCATTGGACCACATAAGTCAGTATGAATTAAATCCAAAGTTGCATTAGATGAATAATGTTTGCTCTTGAAACTAGACTTTGTCATTTTACCCATTTGACATTGTTTGCACATCACTTGGTCAGGCTTAGATATACTCGGTAAACCTCCAACATTGCTTTTCTTACTAATTTTTACCATGTTGTCAAAATTTACATGACATAACCTCTTGTGTCATAACCAAACATCATCATTCTTATCCATTAAACATGAATTTTAAGCATTATCCAAATACAATAGGTTACCTTTTGATTCCAGTACCGATCAGTCTTCCAGCATCATCATAGATCTTTGCTCTACTATTCTCAAATGCAACTCAGTGACCTTTATTATTCAAATGTGCTACACTCAATAGATTATAGTTAAGTCCTTTCACCCAATAATCATTTTCACCTCTGATCTTGTTGTTTAGAAATATTGATCATTTACCTTTCACTTGCCAAGTTGTATCATTTCCCATTTTTATAAATCCTCCATTATAATGTTTAAGATTTTCAAACTTATCACCATCACCAGTCATATGATCTGTGCATCCACTATCAATAATCCAAGTATCATTTTTTATTACTTTAGAAATAAGTGCCTTTTCTACATACCTTTCTTCATCTTCAGAATCTTCCTTCATTGCAACATACACCACTTCTTCTTCATCAGTTTTAGTCTCGGTATCATCATCTTCTCTAATTAGTTGTAGTCTCAGTTTTCTTTGTTTCCTTTTTGTCGGTTACCTCTGTGATCTTGATAATCTCTTCTATCATTCTTTCTTTCATTTGATATTTCACTTACCCTCTCATCATCTTTCATGTGAGGACATCTAGCAACAATATGACCAATCTCTTTACATTTGAAACATAAATTAAGGGTACCTCTATATTTTCCTTTGCCCTTCGGTTTTCTTTTGGCCATTAATGCTTCAAGTTCTTTAAGCTTATCTTCTTCAGCTTCATAATCACTTCCATTTCTTATCTAATTTTATTTCTTGATCTTCCAATATTTAAAGATGACGTGCAAATGCATATTCTACCTCAGGTAAAACACTATTATCAAAGTTGTTAAGCTTAAATGCAGTCAATCTATCGACTAGACTATCAAGAGAAACATTATTACCAAGTACAACTCTCATTTTATGTATTGTAGAGACTCTAATAGCATAGGTAGGCAATAGAGTTCTAAAATAATTTATTACCACACTTTCTTCATCAATAGTTCCTCTTACTCCTCGGATATCATTCACCACTTCCTTGACTTGGTTGTTGTACCGAGTTATGTTTTCACCCCATTTCATCTTCATATCATCAAATTTTCCTCTTAATCTTTTAGCCTTTTCCCTAAGCACATTTTGATCTCCACCATGACCTAGTATCAATTTGTCCCACATTTCTTTTGTAGTTGTACAATTCTTAATGTCTTCAAATTCAGCATCTAATAGAGACGAAGCAATCTCAATCATCATTGTGTTATGCTCTTGTCTTTCTTTCATCTGTGTGATAGTCAAAGGACCTGTAGGTGCTATGAATTGATTTTCCAAATAGTATAGTGCAAAATCCCCAATGTCTGATAGATATAAAGCTTCATCCTACTTTTCCATGTTGAGAAATTATCCTTGTTTAGCTTTGGTACCTCTCTCTTATACATCTTTGGATCTTTAACTTAAGTCCTTCAAACTTCTTCCCGCAAGTAATTATGCTCTGATACCAATTCTTAAATAACTAAGAGGGGGGTTGAATCAATTATGTTCAGTTATCCTACAATCCCAAATTTCTTTCATATGTATAGTATCAACTTGAACAAACAAACTAAACAACTTGGTAATAACTTGTGTGTGACTTGATGATTAATTAACTGATTGTTAGATAATGTAAACCAACTAGTAGTTAACATATACTGATCTAACCAATTACTGTAATGTGTAAATTAAAATATCAAAATATCACATCCATACACATTTAACACTTAATTTTTAATGTGGAAACCTTGTTAAGGGAAAAACCACCTAGGACCGGTAACCCAAATGTTTTCATTCTTCTGAAGTGAGCTTGGTTAAGAGCCTACCTTGTTAAAGGTTACAAACATAGTGTAAGGTGTGACCTTGTTAGAGGATTTATCACTAACAATTCTTTGTGACCATACATTCACTTGGGTCAACAAGAAAACAAGTAACATTCATATAATGTCAGTAGAAAAAGATGGTTAAGCCTCACTCAGTTAAGAGATTTTGACAATAGCAATGGTTAGAAAGAAATAGTGTGCGACCTAATTCAAATGCAACTTATTTTTCTCATATTCATATCTATGCAAAGATCAATACCATTTTAGTCATCATAATCTCTTCATTCTCCTTCTTCCTCTTACTTTGTTTTTCTCGGTTATCTCCTTATGTTACTTAGTTTGGTCTGCAAAATCACTTGGCTCTCACTCTAACTTGTTTGACCAGCTTCGCATGTATGCACCAACAATTTATATCTCTCATGTGATCTTCTCTCTCCTTGATTTTTTTCTTGTCTCCTTATATATACATGTAAACCATTTTCACTTCAGTCATAGATTTTACCTCTTAATCTCCATCATTGGTTTTGCCTCTTTAACTTTCCTCAAAACTTGTTCCTTAAACCATTTTCAATCTTCATCATCCAATCATCCTTGAAGTTTTCCAATCGTAGATCTTCATAACAAACTTTGTCTTTATCCTTGGAATCTTTTAGATTCATCAAACTCATCATCACATGTCAACAATCACATGTTCCTCCTTATTTCTCATGTTCGGTCAATATCGTGATATGTCAATGTATTCCTTCTCGGTTAATACCGTACTCAGTGTACACTACATCTTCTCGATGTACACTAAGTTCTTCATATACTGACCAAAATAACTTGTACACTCTTGATCTTCAACACTTAGTAGAATCATGTAAGTCAATCAAATCACTATCATACTGTCATAGACTCATCAATAAGTTTCCCAATGAATACCTTATTCATAACTTACCCATACATCTCATCTTCATGCTAATATCTCTTTGCCTTCACCAACATCACCTCCTTCATATGTTTTCAACTATCATGATAAGTAAAGTCAAAACTAGTTGACATCAATGAAAATATTACAACCAATCTAATGTCTCACATATACCTTAGTAGCTCAGTGATCATCATCACATTCTCTCATTTTTTTCTCCAAGTAGTCTATCAGTTGTAGTTAACAGGTTATGTATGTTCTTGTGACCCTATGTGCAAAAGTTTCCAAGATAGAGTTGACTAGCATGGCATAAAAACCTTCTAGAACTTTTAATCTTATTTTTTGTGTGGTCTACAATAAGACATACAAACTTACTAGGCATGGTGGTCACACTTTGTGTGGTTCAGAGTAAGACGCACAGTCTTCTTGAGCTAAGGTAATCACAACCCTCTCTCTCTTCACTGTCATGGTCATGTTAGTACATGGAGTTGTATCATCTTTGGAAATGCTCTTTTTCTTCCTATGTGAACATTTGTACTCTTTCTATAGCTTTTCGGACATGATATTAGTCGGTGCATTTCTGGTCGAGGCCTCTTTCACTAGTTGATTTGGAATTTTATATTAGTACTAACCCTTTTTGTTTCTTTTGTGTCTTTCCTTTTTCCTTTTTTTTTTTTTCTTTTCTTTTGTGCCCTTATGCATGGGTGTGGAGTTAACATCCTTAGTTTGGAGGCTTTCATCCTTAAACTTAAGTAATATCTTATCTCTTTGAGATTTTCCATGCTCATCTATCTCTCATATCTTTCTTATCTCTCTTCCTTTACCATGAGCATGAGCTTGTCTCATACTCCCTCTAGGGTGGGGGCTAAATGTATCATCCTAAAAAGTAAGCACTTAATTTGTGCTCATTTTTGGACTATTTTTAGTCTACTTTAGTGTGTTTCTTATGGTAGGACCTCACATTGTACTTAAATGCATATTTAATTTAAATTAAGGTTCTTCCTTCCCCTTCAATCTTGCTCAAAACTCTAAGTTGGCTCTAATGTCTATGTGTGATTTCCATTTTCCCTCCATTCACATAATTCCTTTCAAACTTAAGTCCTTCACATACCTCTTCGGATCTCAGGATACACCCTAAGCTCCTAGCAATTTACAACTTACAATACCCATCCTAGCAAAATTTTACAATAATCCCGAAGCCATTTCAAAATTTTACCCCTGAGGGAATAGGTCGAATTCAACCTATTCTTGGAATAGGTCTACTCAAGTTGACCTATTCCTCGAGGGTTGTTTTTTAATGGGCTCCAGGCCCAAAGTGGGGATATTTCCTTTGGGGGTTTAATCTAGGTCGGTTTCACGAATTCGAGCCCCAAAATGTGTATAAAAGGAGACTTGTTCCTCTTGTTTTTAAATACATTATGATCCATGATTGTTACGTGATATTTCCCAAAATGATTGGTGAAGCGATTTTAAACTTACAAATCATCGAATCGTTCAACCGTTCGATGAGAATCAGCTACAATCATGTAACAAGCCATTCTGGACTTACAAATCACCGAATCAGTCAACCGTTGAATGAGAATCAACTATAATCATGTAACAAGACATTATGAGCTTACAAATTACTGAATCGGTCAAACATTCAATGACAATCAATTAGAATCAAGTAACAAGCCATTCTGAGCTTACAAATCACCGAATCGGTCAACCGTTCGATTAGAATCAATAACAATCACATAACATGCTAGTCTGAGCTTACAAATCACCGAATCATTCAACCATTCGATGAGAATCAACTACAATCACGTAACAAGCCATTCTGAGCTTACAAATCACTGAATCGGTCAACCATTCAATTAGAATCAATAAGAATCACATAACAAGAAATTATGAGCTTACAAATCACCAAATCGTTCAATCATTCGATGAGAATCAGTTACAATCACATAACAAACCATTTTGAACTTACAAATCAGTGAGTCAGTCAACCATTCAATGAGAATTAGCTATAATCATGTCACAAGCCATTCTGAGCTTTCAAATCACTAAATTGGTCAACCGTTTGATTAGAATCAATAACAATCACATAACAAGCCATTCTGAGCTTACAAATCACTAAATCGTTCAACCGTTGGATGAGAATCAGCTACAATCATATAACAAGCCATTCTGAACTTACAAATCACCGAAGCGGTCAACTGTTCAATTATAATCAATTACAATCATATAACAAGTCATTCTGAGCTTACAAATCACTGAATCAGTCAACCGTTCAATGAGAATCAATTACAATCATGTAACAAGCCATTCTTAGCTTAAAAATCACCGAATCGGTCAACCGTTCGATAAGAATCAGCTACAATCAAGTAACAAGCTATTCTGAGCTTACAAATCACTGAATCTATCAACTGTTTGATGAGAATCAGCTATAATCACTTAAAAAGCCATTCTAAGCTTACAAATTAGCGAATCGGTCAACTGTTCAATTAGAATCAATAACAATCACATAACAAGCCATTTTGAGCTTACAAATGACCGAATCGGTCAAACGTTCGACGAGAATAAGCTACAATCATGTAACAAGCTATTCTGAGCTTACAAATCACCGAAGCGGTCAACTGTTCAATGAGAATCAATTACAATCACATAACAAGCCATTCTGAGCTTACAAATCACCAAATAGGTCAACCATTCAATGAGAATTAGCTACAATCATGTAACAAGCCATTCTAAGCTAATAAATCGCTGAATCGGTCAACCGTTTGATGACAATCAGTTAAAATCATGTAACAAGCCATTCTGAGCTTACAAATCATTAGATCGGTCAACCGTTCAATGAGAATCAATTAAAATAATGTAACAAGTGATTTTGAGCTTACAAATTACCGAATCGGTCAACCTTCGGTGAGAATCAGCTACAATTATGTAACAAGCCATTCAGAGCTTACAAATCACTGAATCGGTCAACCGTTCGATGAGAATAAACTACAATCACATAAGAAATAATTTTGAGCTTACAAATCACCAAATTGGTCAACGTTTGATTAAATCAGTAACAATCACATAACAAGCCATTCTAAGCTGATAAATCACCGAATCGTTCAACCGTTGGATGAGAATCAGCTACAATCACGTAACAAGCCATTCTGATCTTACAAATCACCGAAGCGGTCAACCGTTTAATTATAATAAATTACAATCACATAACAAGTCATTCTGAGCTTACAAATCACTGGATCGGTCAACCATTTAATCAGAATCAATTACAATCTTGTAACAAGTGATTTTGAGCTTACAAATCACCAAATCGGTCAATCGATCGATGAGAATCAGCTACAATTACGTAACAAGCCATTCTGAGCTTACAAATCACCGAATCAGTTAATCGTTCAATGAGAATAAACTACAATCACGTAATAAGCCAATCTGAGCTTACAAATCACCGAACCGGTAAACCGTTCGATGATAATCAATTACAAATGAGCTTACAAATTAGAATAAATAATAATCACATAACAAGCCATTCTGAGCTTACAAATGACCGGATCGGTCAAACATTCGATGAGAATAAGCTATAATCATGTAACAAGTCATTCTGAGCTTACAAATCACCGAAGCGGTTAACCATTCGATGAGAATCAATTACAATTACATAACAAGCCATTCTGAGCTTACAAATCACCGAATACGTCAACCATTCGATGAGAATCAACTACAATCACTGAACCGGTAAACTGTTTGATGATAATTAGTTACAATCACGTAACAAGCCATTCTAAGCTTACAAATCACTGGATTGATCAATCGTTCAATGAGAATCAATTATAATCATGTAACAAGCAATTTTGAGCTTACAAATAACCAAATCAGTCAACCGTTCGATTAGAATCAATAACAATCAAACAACAAGCCATTCTGAGCTTACAAATCACTAAATCATTCAATCGTTCAATGAGAATGAGCTACAATCACGTAACAAGCTATTCTGAACTTACAAATTACCGAAGTGGTCAACTGTTCAATTATAATCAATTACAATCACCGAATCGGTCAACCATTTGATGAGAATCAATTACAATCACATAACAAGCCATTCTGAGCTTAGAAATCACCGAATCAATCAACCATTTGATAAGAATCAGATACAATCACATAACAAGCAATTATGAGCTTACAAATCACCAAATCTGTCAACCCTTCGATGAGAATCAGCTACAATCACGTAAAAAGCCATTCTGAGCTTACAAATCACCGAATCGGTAAACCATTCGATTAGAATCAATAATAATCACATAACAAGCCATTCTGAGCATACAAATGACCGCATTGGTCAAACATTCAATGAGAATAAGCTACAATCATGTAACAAGCCATTCTGAGCTTACAAATCATTGAATTGGTCAACCATTCTATGAGAATAAACTACAATCACGTAACAAGCCATTTTGAGCTTATAAATCACCGAATCGGTCAACCATTCGATGACAATCAATTACAATCATGTAACAAGCCATTCTGAGCTTACAAATAACCAAATCGGTCAACTGTTCGATTAGAATCAATAACAATCAAATAACAAGCCATTCTGAGCTTACAAATCACCGAATCGTTCAACTGTTCAATGAGAATCAGCTACAATAATGTAACAAGCCATTCCGAACTTACAAATCACCGATTCGGTCAACCGTTCAATGAGTATCAGCTACAATAATGTAACAAGCCATTCTGAGCTTACAAATCACTGAATCAATCAACCGTTTGATTAGAATCAATAACAATCACATAACAAGCCATTCTGAGCTTACAAATCGCTGAATTATTCAACCCTTGGACGAGAATTAGCTAAAATCACATAACAAGCCATTCTAAGCTTAGAAATCACCGAATCGGTCAACTGTTCAATAACAATCAGCTACAATCATGTGACAATTCATTCTGAGCTTACAAATCACCCAATCTATCAACCGTTCAATGATAATCAGCTACAATCACGTAAAAATCCATTCTGAGCTTACAAATCATCGAATCGGTCAACCGTTCGATTAGAATCAATAACAATCACATAACAAACCATTCTGAGCTTACAAATGATTGAATCAATCAAACGTTCAATGAGAATAAGCTACAATCTATTCTGAGCTTACAAATCACCGAAGCGATCAACCGTTCGATGAGAACCAATTACAAACACATAAAAAGTCATTCTAAGCTGACAAATCACCTAATAGGTCAACCATTTGATGACAATCAATTACAATCATGTAACAAACGATTTTGAGCCTACAAATCACTAAATCAGTCAACTGTTCGATTAGAATCAATAACAATCACATAACAAGTCATTCTGAGCTTACAAACTGCCGAATCATTCAACCATTGGATGAGAATGAGCTACAATCACGTAACAAGCCATTCTGAACTTACAAATGACCGAAGCGATCAACTATTCAATTATAATCAATTACAATCACATAACAAGCTATTATGAGCTTACAAATCATCGAATTGGTCAACCATTCAATTAGAATAAATTACAATCATGTAACAAGCCATTCTAAGCTTACAAATCACCGAATCGGTCAACCGTTTGATTAAAATCAATAACAATCACATAACAATCCATTTTGAGCTTACAAATGACCAAATCGGTAAAACGTTCGATGAGAATAAGCTATAATCATGTAACAAGCCATTTTGAGCTTACAAATCACCGAAGCGGTCAACTGTTCAATGAGAATCAATTACAATCACATAACAAGCCATTCTGAGCTTACAAATCAACAAATAGGTCAACCATTCGATGAGAATCAGCTACAATCATGTAACAAGCCATTATGAGCTTACAAATCACCGAATCGGTCAACTATTTGATGACAATCAGTTACAATCACAAAACAAGCCATTTTGAGCATACAAATCACTACATCGGTCAATCGTTCAATCAGAATCAATTACAATCATGTAACAAGCGATTTTGATCTTACAAATCACCAAATTGGTCAACCATTCGATGAGAATCAGCTACAATTATGTAACAAGCCATCCTGAGCTTACAAATCATCGAATCGGTCAACCGTTCAATGAGAATCAGCTACAATCATGTAACAAGCCATTCTGAGCTTACAAATCACCGTATCGGTCAACCATTCGATTAGAGTCAATAACAATCACATAACAAGCTATTCTGTGCTTACAAATCGCCGAATCATTCAACCGTTGGATGAGAATCACCTACAATCACATAACAAGCCATTCTAAACTTACAAATCACCAAAGAGGTCAACCATTCAATTATTAATCAATTACAATCAGATAACAACCAATTCTAAGCTTACAAATCACCGAATCGGTCAACCGTTCAATAAGAATCAATTATAATCGCGTAACAAGACATTCTGAGATTAGAAATCACCCACTCAGTCAACCATTTGATAAGAATCAGCTACAATCATGTAAGAAGCCATTCTGAGCTTACAAATCACTGAATCAGTCAACTATTCGATTAGAATCAATAACAATCACATAACAAGCCATTCTAAGCTTACAAATGACCGAATCGGTCAAATGTTCGATGAGAATAAGCTACAATCAAGTAACAAGCCATTCTGAACTTACAAATCATGGAAGCAATCAACCGTTCGATGAGAATCAATTACAATCACATAACAAGCCATTTTGAGCTGACAAATCACCGAATAGGTCAAGCATTCGATAAGAATCAGCTACAATCATGTAAGGAGCCATTCTGAGCTTACAAATTACCGAACCCATCAACTGTTTGATGACAATCAGTTACAATCACGTAACAAGCCATTTTGAGCTTACAAGTCACTGAATCGGTCAACCGTTTGATGACAATTAATTACAATCAGATAACAAGCCATTCTAAGCTTACAAATCACCAAATCTGTCAACCATTTGATTAGAGTCAATAACAATCACATAAAAAGCCATTTTGAGCTTACAAATCACTGAATCGTTCAACCGTTCGATGAGAATCAGCTACAATCACGTAACAAGCCATTATGAACTTACAAATCACCGAATCGGTCAACCGTTCAATGAGAATCAACTACAATCATGTAACAAGCCATTCTGAGCTTACAAATAATTGAATGATCAACTGTTCGATTATAATCAATAACAATCACATAACAAGCCATTCTGAGTTTACAAACCATCGAATCGTTCAACCATTGGATGAGAATTAGCTACAATCACGTAACAAGCCATTCTGAACTTACAAATCACCGAAGCGGTCAACCGTTCAATTATAATCAATTACAATCACATAACAAGCCATTCTGAGCTTACAAATCACCGAATCGATCAATCGTTCAATTAGAATCAATTACAATCATGTAACAAGCCATTTTGAGCTTAGAAATCACGGAATCGATCAACCGTTCAATAAAAATCATCTACAATCATGTAACAAGCCATTTTAAGTTGACAAATCATCAAATTTGTCAACCGTTTGCTGAGAATCAGCTACAATCACGTAAAAAGCCATTCTAAGCTTACAAATCACCGAATCGGTCAACCGTTCGATTAGAATCAGTAACAATCACATAAGAAGCTATTTTGAGCTTACAAATGATCAACTCAGTAAAACTTTCGATGAGAATAAGCTACAATTATGTAGAAAGCCATTCTAAGCTTACAAATCTCTGGAGCGGTCAACCGTTTGATGAGAATCAATTATAATCACATAACAAGCCATTCTGAGCTTACAAATCACCGAATAGGTCAACCATTCGATGAGAATCAGCTACAATCATGTAACAAGTCATTCTGAGCTTACAAATCACTGAATCGGTCAACCATTCGATGAGAATCAGCTACAATCACGTAACAAGCCATTCTGAGTTTACAAATCACCAAAGAAGTCAACCGTTCGATTAGAATCAATAACAATCACAGAACAAGCCATTCTGAGCTTACAAATCACCGAATCATTCAACTGTCTAATGAGAATCAACTACAATCACGTAACAAGCCATTTTGAACTGACATATCACTAAATCGGTCAACCATTCAATGAGAATTAGCTACAATCATGTAACAAGCTATTCTGAGCTTACAAATCACTGAATTGGTCAACCGTTTGATTAGAATTCACAACAATCACATAACAATAATTCTGAGCTTACAAATCACTGAATCGTTCAACCGTTGGATGAGAATCAGCTACAATCACATAACAAGTGATTCTGAACTTACAAATCACCGAAGCGGTCAACCGTTCAATTATAATCAATTACAATCACATAACAAGCCATTCTAAGCTTACAAATCACCGAATTGGTCAACCGTTCTATTAGAATCAATTACAATCATGTAACAAGCCATTCTAAGCTTAGAAATCACTTAATCGGTCAACCGTTCGATAAGAATCATCTACAATCACATAACAAGTCATTCTAAGCTGACAAATCACCGAATCTATCAACCGTTCGATGAGAATCAACTACAATCATGTAAAAAGCTAATCTAAGCTTACAAATCACCGAATGGGTCAACCATTTGATTATAATCAATAACAATCACATAAGAAGCCATTCTGAGCTTACAAATGACAAAATCTGTAAAATATTTGATGAGAATAAGCTACAATTATGTAGAAAGCCATTCTGAGCTTACAAATATCTGAAGCGGTCAACCATTCGATGAGAATCAATTATAATCCATTATGAGCTTACAAATCACTGAATCGGTAAATTATTTGATGAAAATTAGCTACAATCTATTGTCTGACTTTCAGTCACCCATTTTTTTTGCAATATTGGAGTCATATGGTCATGTCATGTTGGTCTGGTCAGTCTGATGTCCAAGTCTAAGTCTTCCCTAGGACAGGAAGTCTTTGCCGGGTTCACCTTCCTTTGCCATCTTGTTTTAGCCGGGTGGGTTGTTATCAGAGTTTCATTGCTTTGGGTAGGTTGTAGATCCTCACCTGACAGAGACCTGAACTTCAATGGATGTTTCTTTCTCAGGCAGAATGGTGGTTTCAAGTCATGATATTCAGATGTTGAAAAGAACCAGAAAAAGGCTCTTTATTTGATAATGAGGTGTCAGAACTGATGTGGGCATTCAAAGAAGTCTATTTCACATATAGAAGATCTACCTTTTGCATGGGTGATCCCAAGATGTTAACAATGTTCTGCCGTGATGGAGCATGATCAGAAATATATACCAAATATAAAAAAATGTGCCTTATGAAATATCATATTCTTAAGTTTGAGTTTTATTTCTTACTTGAATTTGAATATATGCTCTGATCCTAAAAGTATTCTGATGAAATCAATCCTCATAATGGCATAAAAGATTCAAAAAGATCTCAGTGACATGATGGTCAATTGGTGATAGAGAGTTGCAGAATGTGACATTGCTTAAATGACAATCAAGTCTGTTGAGCCTCGACTTGACTTATCCTTAGCATGTATTTGGTTGATGCATCGAATAACAGTGTTTTAGAGTATCTAAAGATGTGAGTTGCAGAGTTGAAATAAGTTTTCGAAGAATAAAGGATCATTAAAGGATATGATAGAACCGAGTTAAGACACCTCTTGTGCATAATTTTACATTCACTAAAGACTTTGATCTCTATTATTTTAATGCATATCTCTGTTCTCCGAGACAAAATGAAACCAATGCAACAAATGGGAGGTCAAATGATTTAGAAATGGTGGAGATATGTCCAGGCGGGATTTCCAAATTTCGCTACTCCAGGCGGAGGTCGCACCTCTCAGGTGTCTTTTCCGCACTCCATAGAACTTCATCATTTGCATAATGATCTGAGTATAAGTGATAAGAAATCATTTGTCTAAGCCTAAAAGACACGCGCCAAGCTTTAAAAGTCTATTGAATGCCTCATATTTGAAATCAAAAATCTCAGTTTCTGGTGCGCCATAGCCATTTTGCGTACCCGCAGAGAGCAAAACCCGCCGGCTTATATCATGATGGTTTCGAAGTCTTCTTGATTTTTGATGATCTGGGTCTGTTTCTAATCTCCTAAAGAATATTCTTTGTGTTGAAAGAGTAACGTGAAAGTGCCCAAAAGATTCAGAAGTGGAATTGGAATGTAGAAGCACTTTTTGAGTTTTCCGCAAAGAAAGCGGAAAATGACCTCTCATGTTCATTTTCCGCCAAGGAGAAGCACTTTTTGAGTTTTCCACAAAGAAAGCGGAAAATGACCTCTCATGTTCATTTTCCGCCAAGGAGAAGCTTCGGTCTCATTTTTCGCGAAGAGAAGCCAAGTTGCAAATTTCCGCCAGGAGAAGCTCTTTTCCAATTTTCCGCAATGGAGAAGCTCTTTTCCAATTTTCCACATGGAGAAGCAGATTTGGTATTTTTCGCCGGAAGCATTCAGTTTTGGATTTTCTGCCAATTGCATTAAAGGCCATTTTTCTCAAATCATAACAATTAACTACCTCCTCTACCATACATAGTTCTGCACTTTTTGTTAATCCAAGCACACGACACTCTAAATGTGACAGAGGCATTGTAGAAGACAGTCCCAGAGACGGATTGAAGCCGAGAAAGAAAGTGTTATTTTGAACATAAACAGTTATTTGACCCCGAAGCCCAATGGATTTGACTCGACAGATGTCATTAAAGCGAATATGAAGGATTCAAATTGAAGTGTCACAGTTATGATGTATTTTCTTATTCCCATGTCAGTGATTGGCTTTTCAAATTCTATCATCGAGATGTTCTCTCTTATGCTTTTTCTTTTTGTATTCTGGAAGTTGGATCATTTCCAGTAAGCATTGTATGTAAACTCTATAAATACTGTGAAGGAAATCAATGTAAGGGTCGGCAAACTGGTTATTGAAGCAGAAGTAATTCCATTTACAGAATCTTTATTCCTTGTTTGTTGTTCCATTTTAGTTCATATCTGCATGTGAATAGACAGGACAATTATATATGAAGCTGCAATTATCTGTTGGATTCCATTTCATGTATGTGATTGTAGTGAGAGTAATTCTATTTACCTGTCATGTATGATTCTTCTCCTATTCACCTTGTTATTTAGATTGCATCTGAATGGAAAGTACAATTGTATATGGAGCTGTAATTTCTGCTTGAATTCCATTTCATGATTAG
>MU226008.1:145167-155509 GCA_018584345.1 Thuja plicata | reverse complement strand
GTTTCATCTAAAATTTTAATTTGAAATAGTACAATACATTCATCACTTTTTAAAAAAATTAATTTATTTTCACATAGCATAAATATCATAAATATCGCGTAATGTGCCCTCAAAAATTGCCTGAAAAAATCATAGTGCTTGGTAGAAATAAAATTTTTTAATCACTTGTTAGCAAAAGCTCATTGCAATAGTATATGCCTAACGACAAGTACTAATATAAGAGATAGATATGGACATCTATGTATGCAATACGTTTCTATTAAAAAAACTATTAATAATGATTATTTTAGTAATTTAATAGTTGATTTCATTTAATCTGAATATCTTTTAAATCATAAATTAATGATTTTATGTTTTAAAAGAAGTCCATCAATAAATTTCACATGTGTTAATAGCCCACTATTTGTACTTCTAGTAATTAAAATTGTAGAATTTAATTGGAGTTATTGGTACCCATAGTGCACCACTATTTGTGCATAAAGTATTGACCAATTTTGAGGTGGTTATAGTGCATGATTATGGAACATCTTTAAGTAGGACCATGTTTTGACTTCTTATAGACCCTATGAAGACGTAATAATAATAATTCTTGAAATTATAAAATTATGATATGTTTATAAAATAGCACTTCAAACATATCTATCATGAATTTGAAAGATCAAAGTTTTTTTTAAATAATATCTTAATAAATTATCATTTTTAAAATACAGAATTAATAAAACTCTACATTTATTTTGTTGTTCTTTTCATTATATTGACTTTAAACCCAAGGGTAATTAATTTTTAATCTTGTTGGTTATATAATTCATTTAATTTAATTATATTAATTTTTAATAATATTTTAATCATATTTTTAAAAATAAAGTTAAACACCACCACATAAAACATTTTTATGTTCATTATAACAAATCATGTTAATAAGGTCTCTCTCTATAATTAATTTTATTATGTTTATATCTTTTGTTTTATTTTTTATGGGTAAATATGGGATTGTTAGCCTACTCAGATCATGTGAAGTGGGAATAGGAGGGCTTCATCTGCTAATTTCACATTCACAATAAAGTTAGTCTAACAGGGGTAAAATGTATGTGAGAACAAACATATATATAAGCTAAGTCATCTAGTCTTACGCCAGTGAGCACACTAGATCAACCAAGCACAAGCCTATGATCACACTGACCCAGTAGGGATATGAACTCCAAACAATTACTTTATTTTACTTATATTACTTGTTTAAGTTAGTTTGTCATATTTATGTTTTTTTATTAAGCAACCAAACAAGGGGGTTGACCTTTACAATAACACAACCAAGAGGTTGTCAAGGAAACAACAACACATCAATAAAGGTGCTAGCATAAATAAATCAAGGCCACGAGGGGCACATTGTCAATAAACTAAAGGGTTATTAGGATAACAATAGGCCATAATTGGTCGCTTACAATGCAGGTGCCTAAAGAAGCCACTAATAGCACAATGCCAACAACCCACCGAGTGGGGTACATTAGATACCAACGTAGCGTAAAACCCGTCTTGTGACAAAAAAAAGTAGTATCCCCCCAACTGAAGGACCACATCCTGCTGCAAAACTCCTTTCCACCTCAATATAAAAGGAACACACATGTATAGGAGTAGGAGAGGAAGAGACCGACCAGAGGGAGAGAACACCACAATTCCTTCCCACACCCAAGCAGCCACAAAAAGGTGAAGCTCACATAAAGTTATAAGCCTCCTCATTCTTGAAGCATGTCTCCACCTCCATATGAACCATAAAAGAGGAGGAAGAAAATATAATGTGCTAATCCTTGTAATAGCCCATAGAACAACCCCAAAACTAGCTGGAAACTTCAACCAAAAATCACAGACCAACACAAGCCCTTGAAAAAATTTAGCAAACACCTAGCCACAAAAGAAAGAAAGATAACTATCCTTGCCAATTAAGATGGACAGTCCCAACGCGAAGAAAGAAGAAAAACCACAAAGGTTAGTAACTTCCATCATTGTTCAAACAAAACCACCAAAATCCATACTGGCATCTAGAGAGATAAATGGTAGTCCACTAAAACCATCTTCATATGAAGTAACTTTAACAGGAAAGGACTCAACATGTATCTTTTCCATACGCAGCAACTGAGGCATAGCCAACCACACTAAACACAATAAGGCAAGTCTCTACTTCACTAGAATCCCAATATTGGGATCCTCTTCCATTAACCACAACCACCACAAGCCTAAGAAAGAGAACCAAACCCCAAGCTCCTTCCACACACTGCAATAATCCTTCTATCGACCTCATCGTCCCCATAAAATAGAAAAGGGAAAAAGAAAGCCCCAACCACAAAACTGACCTAACCAGAAGTCTCTTCATCTCTCCATAAAGCTGAAGAGACATTACATTCTATTCACATCATAGAAGAAAGGAGCCACCCAAAAAGGGGGAAGCCCAAATTCACACTACAAGGATAGAGCGATAAAAAAAAAAAAATTTTCTTTTTTTTTAAAACCTAAATCAGGATAGAGCTCCAACCAATCCCTCACATGAGGGTCTCCAACAACAAGCACCTTCAATAGCAAAGATCAACCCCTACTATCAATATGAACAAAGGAGCATAGTCTCTGTAAAGGAGAAAAATGATGTTTATGGAATAAGAGTGTTTTGATACTCAAATCACTTATCACCTTACATTTAATTTTTAGAGTGGAGGGATAAATATTCTAAAATGCACAAATGAAGGATCCAAATTGATCAACCCAAAAAGGATCAATGCACAAATGAATCGATCTATTGGAAATAAGAATAAAGAAGGAGATCCTAGGTTTCCCTCTTAAAATGTGGGTGTGAATGAATGTAAATGCGTGATAGATTTAGAATGATTAAGGATTTGAATTGAAATAGATAGGAGAAATGCACTAACCTTGAAATGTTGTAGATTAAAGATTGTTGTTTTCTGAGGTTTGTAGACTATTTCTAGAAAATCTGACAGTTGATCCCAAACCAGAATGCAGAGACGAACAAAACCCAGAAATATTTTTTCGTTTTGATGTCATCTTATGAAAAAGGTCGACCTTGTACCACAAATGCCAATCCTGTCTTGCACAAATCCGAAAGTGTCCCATTTCGCGCTGTCCAAAAGAAGGCTGAAAAGGGTATCCAGATCTGGTCTCAGATCTATAGTCCCAAACCTATGCCTATGAAAAAAAAAGGTTTTTTTGTTGTGGGGGAGGGGTTTTCCATATTCAAACCCTGATTTAGGAATTAACCTTGAAATCAATAAAGTATAGAATGCTAACAAGTAGTAGAATTGAATCTAACAATGAAGCTATGATGTTCAATAGATATGCTAATGTAATTCAAATGTATGCAAATATGTGAGTATGAAAGCATGGAACTTTAAAAGCCATAAAACTCCATGATTGTATGCTTGAAATCCACCTTATAAGGGTGATTAAAGAGTCTTGAGGATTCCAAAAGGATCTTGAAGGAAGATCACACCACCATCATGGTTAGATCTAGGGTTTGAATGATGAATCTTGAATGTTTGCACCTAATCCCTTCAAAGGCTTGAAATCTTGAATCCTTGATCTTCAATGGAGAACTTGAATGCTTGAGAAGAAGACTTGAACACTTTGAAATCTTGGAGATATGTAGAACTTTTTTCTTGGCACTTTCTCTTGCTCAATATCGCTTAGGCTTCAATAGAGGACTTAGAGAAAATGAGAGAGAAATGCTTCCTTTTATATGAAACTAGGGCACAATCTTCTAAGGAGGAAAACATAGGATAATTAAATTCCAATTAGACCCATGCCCTTAGAAAAGGACCTATATTAAATATAATTTAGGAATCAACGCTTTGGAACCCGAAACAGCTGACCTGGAAGCTGGAGAGAACTTTTTGTGAGGACTGACATCCAGGAAACCAAAAGTTCTCAGGATTTGGACCCTGGGATAGGATCAAGGTCAGACCTATCCTATGATAGGGCTGAGGTCGACCCTGTCCTAGGTCAGGGCTGAGGTCGACCCTGTCCCTAAATCCCAGAAACACAGGTCTGTATCCCAGAATGCAGAAATCAAGTCAGAAAATGGTAGACAGAAAGGCAGATCAGGGGGATGATGCAAAAATGGGAGGATGATGTGATGGAGGTCAAATACATCCCCTAAGGAGGGATAAATGCTCTTAACATGGAAGTGCTTCCATTTTAAGATGATACAGTCTCATATCACCATCATCAGCCAATAGGAGAAAGACTCCATCTGTTCGCTTCCACAACATCTTCACAACCTCAAAAATCCCTAACAGGGAAAAAACCAGAAGCCCCATAGATACTTTCCATTTGAGAAGGTTGTAAAGACAAACCTCCAAATTAGGAAGGAGGCTTCTCAAATAAGATCCCAAAACAAGGACCAAACTCCTTCCAAACGTAGTACCAATCCTGCAGTACACACAATTACTCCTCACAGACCCTCCCTGCAATGGGGCAAGACCCCCAAACCAGATAGGGCCATGAACATCTATCTAGGACAAAGCCCCCTTACTAACATACCAAACACCCTAACTAAGGATTTGAACAAAGTGAAACTTCCAAACAATCATGCAACAATGCAAAACCCAAGCGCAGGGGGAAACCAACACAACGAATGTCAATCTGTAGAGAAATGCCCACACCATGACCCGAAAACCCAGCAAATCCATCACAATCATCGAATAACTGCATATGACCATCATTGAGTTTTTATGAGGAATGTTTGCTAAGTTTGCACAAGGAATGGATGACATTACCTTGTTAGGGAGACATCCCCCACAAACTGGTGTAGGAAACACATTCATTTGTAATGAATAGAAGGGTAAAGTTGGAAAAAGACAACCAATAACTAGAACAAAGGAACACATAGGGGCAAAAGGATCCCCAATTGCACCCACCCCATGAGAGACCACAAACAATGGCATATCAAAGACATGACATGCTACCACGAAAGCATAGACCATTTGAAAGCCACCTAGATCATCATCTTCATTAGAATCCTCTCCTTTTGCAAGCTCAGAATTTGAAATCCCACCTCCACTCCTATTCCCGCTCAAAGCCATACAATATTAGACAGGTTGATGTTGTTAGGTATATTTCTTTCATATTTATATTATTTTCTTATGTTATTAGACATGTTGATGTTGTTAGGCATATTGCTTTCATATTTATGTTATGTGCTTACGTTGTTAGACAGGTTGATGTTGTTTATATAACATGGAATAATTCTTAAGTAGTTTAAAAATAAATTAAAATTATTCCCACATTTATGTTATTTGCTTAAGAGTTATTTTATTTTATTTTTAAACTACTTAAGAATTATTCTATATTATACAAATTATATAGAGAAAAGAAAAGTATGAATTCTAGATAAATATCTACGTTGAAGCATATTCATGATTTTTTTTCAAATTATATAATCAAAACTTTTTATAGAATGAGTTTGAATAAAAAACTACACAATTGAATCCTGATAGCAATATCACAATTTGACTTGATGTGGAAAATATCTCCTACTTATCAATTGATAAGCTTAAGGGGATTTCTAATGAATGGTTCATAAGGCACAACATTTGTTGAAGGTTTTGCAAATGGGGTTGCAAGCAAAGTGGGTTTAGCCATGGAGGAAACTCCATAGTTTAGCACACTTGAGATGGAGTAGTACTAGGATGGGTGACCTCCCAGGAAGTCCCTGTGCTTCACCTCTCTAAACATCACCTAGATGCAATGAGTGTTAAGTGTTTCATTCGTTCTCATGAGAGATGGGTTCTTGTGAACCACTACTCATGAAACATGTGTTAATGAGTTTGACTCAGAAACTACACAGTTCAATCCTTATAGAAATATTACAATTTGACTTGTTGTGTAAAATATCTCTACTTATCAATTGATGAGCTTAACGAGCTTTCTAATGAATGATTAATAAGGCACAACACTTTTTGAAGATTTTGCAAATGGGGTTGCAAGCAAAGTGGGTTTAACCATGGAGGAAACTTCTTAGTCAAGTGTGCTTGAGATGGAGTATTACTGGGATGGGTGAGCTCCTAGGAAGTCTCAGTGCTTCACCCTTGTGAGCATCACCTAGCTAAAATGAGTGTTAAGTGTTCCATTCATTCTCATGAGAGATGGGTTCTTGTGAACCACTACTCATGAAACATGTGTCAATGAGTTTGACTCAAAAAATACACAGTTGAATCCTGATAGCAATATCAAAATTTGAATTGTTGTGGAAAATATCTCCTACTTATCAATTGATGATCTTAAGGGGCTTTCTAATGAATGGTTTTTTAAGGCACAACACTTGCTGAAGGTTTTCCAAATGAGGTTACAAGAAAATTGGGTTTAACCATGGAGGAAACTTCATAGTTAAGCGTGCTTGAGCTAGAGTAGTATTGGGATGGGTGACCTCCCGGGAAGTCTCAGTGCTTCACTGTTAAGTTTTCCATTCATTCTCATGAGAGATGGGTTCTTGTGAACCACTACTCATAAAACATGTGTCAATGAGTTTGACTCAAAACCTACACAATTGAATCCTGATAGCAATATCACAATTTGATTTGTTGTGGAAAATATCTCCTACTTATAAATTGATGACCTTAAGGATATTTATAATGAATGGTTCATAAGGCACAACACTTGATGAAGGTTTTGCAAATGGGGTTGCAAGCAAAGTGGGTTTAACCATGGAGGAAACTTTTTAGTTAAGTGTGCTTGAGCTGGAGTAGTAATGGGATGGATGACCTCCCGGGAAGTCTCGGTGCTTCACCTCTGTGAGCATCACCTAGATGCAATGAGTGTTAAGTGTTCCATTCATTCTATGAGAGACAGGTTCTTGTGAACCGCTACTCATGAAATATGTGTCAATGAGTTTGACTCTAAAACTACACAGTTGAATCTTGATAGCAATATCACAATTTGACTTGTTGTGGAAAATATCTCCTACTTATCAATTAGTTTATTATTTAATGTACCACCAAAAAAAAGAATTAGTTATTGTACTTTTAAAATATTATGCAAGAGTGTGTATATATGTGTATGTATGTATGTACATACATATATGCAAGAGTTGAGAACTTTGAAAAAAATATTAAGATTCAAATTTTGAATTTAAATATTCTCTACCCCAATATAAAAAAATAGAGTATTTTTTAAGAAATTTAGTTTTCAACTTATTTCTAATGCAATTTAAACTAAAGTATAGGATTTTTTCTACTTTTTCTTTGATTTCAATATTTATCTTTATCTTTTAAAAGTATAAAATGATGAGACATTTCTTTATTTCTTAAATTTAATATTAAGTATATCTAATAAATATTAATCATAGTAACTTAATACTAAAAAATAGGTAGCATTTCCCTTTATTAATGGGGCTTGGAAGGCTAATCTTTGGAAAATCGCTAGAGTGGTGAGATGGGAAGCTGCAAAAATTGGTTGGGTTAGATAAACTTTGTGTTGGTAGTGCACTAGCATCCCTCATGGGATTCGTGACATGGTTTAACCACCTATGTGGATTCTATAAGTCTAGTGGTTGCATCGGGCATTGAAAGATTGATATTTTGGTGCAACAACAACCACACTTGTAACAAGTGGTATCAGAACTTGGTCATAGGTTTAAATCTCCTTCATAAGTGATGCGGGCCTATGACGAGTGACATTGGCGGAGATTGTTGGTAGTGCGCTAGAATCCCTCACGGGAATCGTGAAATGATTTAACCACTTGTTGTGGATTCTATAAGTCTAGTGGTTGTATCAGGCATTGACAGGTAGATATTTTGGTGCAATGAAAACCAAACTTGTAACACTTTAATGGAAATTATAAGGGTAATCCAAGCCTGAGTGAAGCTAGGTGTATCCTTCAAGATCACACTGGGAAAGTCTTAAGTAAGAAATCAATTCCTTTGGGAGTGACCAAAAATATTGAATTGAGAGTGACACTCCTTAGTGTGAAGTGCAAAATAGAATCGAAGCTAAAGAAACCAAATTTGGAAGGGGACTCCCTCCTAACAGTACATGTGATTAGGAAAAAATCCACACCTAACTAGAGACTACAAAAATAGCTCAATTCTATCTAGGAACTAATTGGTAAGTTTGAGGATTTTAAAATTACCTATGTTTGTAGAGAAGGCAATGACATGGTCAGTGAGATAGCCAAGTTGGTCATAGGATAACCAAAAATAGTTTGGGAAGAGAGGTGGTATGGTAGGGAGATTCAATCAAAATTATACGTAGTGATTGGATGTATGTAAGGATTTTAGTTTATTAGCAAAAGACAAATGATGAGACATGTAATTATTCATGGTCATGGGAAGTTGTAAACAACTTTCCAAACACAAATGTTGCATGCCATTGCAACGATGTGGGATGATTCGAATAAGGGATCACACAAATTGGGAGCTAAACTGAGGGTCCATGTGGCAAGGGTATTGGTCAATTAGGATTTTTGTCTTGCATAATTAGCACTTCATTCTTTGCAAGTATGAAATCATGATAGATTTTTTAGATTTCACCGCTAGTAAAAGGTATGATTTAATGAGAAAGGATAGTCATTTTGGGGAGTGAGCATATGGTGTATTGATTTCTAGAGAGAAAATTTTGAGATATAAGCATGGTTTGTTAAATTTTTACCACTATTAAAAGCTCTGATAATTTTTCAAGTGTCTTAAGTCTGGTGAATTATAGATGGGAGGGTTTGCCAAATTTGGAAATACCATTGAGATTACTAGGAAAGAAGAGACAGATGGATTTTATAGCGGAGGTATCTAACAAATTATTAAGGAAGATATTCAAGGTTAGTCATTTAATGATAAAGGATAGTCATTTTGGGGAGTGAGAATATGGTGGATTGATTGATAGAGAGAAAGTTTTGAGATATAAGCATGGTTTGTTAAGTTTTTACCACTATTAAAAGCTCTTATAAATTGCCTAGTGTCTTAGGTCTGGTGAATTATAAATGGGAGGGTTTTCCAGATATGGGCATACCATTGAGATTGCTAGGAAAGAAGAGACAAATGGATTTATAGGGGAGGTATCTAACAAATGATTAAGGAAGATATTCAAGTCAGACCATTGTTTTATTGTGCATGTCATAAGAATGGTGCTAAGGTGGACTACCTATGGGTTGATCATCAACATAAGGTGAATTAAAACATATCTGTAATGTTTTTGGTGGTCATGTTTGATGCAGAAGAATCGAAGGAGATGTCATGGACATTTTTCAAGAGATTGGTCAAGGATAATCTTGTTGGGGAGTTAGACAATCTATGCTCATCAATATGGATGACGACCTGGGAATCCCTCTCCCTAAGAACTACTATGTCCTCCATAGATGTGGTTTTGAGGTGGAAAATATCTTATCTTACATTATCTTGATCTGGTAGTGATTCCATGCAAGAGACAGTGAGGGGTGTGAAGTGTGTCTTTTCAAAAATTAATAATGGGTCTGGAGCAAGAAGAAAATGAGGGTTGGCTACAGAAATATCCAAGATGAGGTTTTAATGGTATATAATAAAGAAGCCCTAGATTTTGAGTAGGAAAATGTAGAGGAAGATGATGCTAAGGATTCTCTAGATAGAGGTTGAGTCATAGGTTAAGCCTATGGAGCTAATGGAGCACACCAATTTCAGCCCAGAGTGCGCCTTCAAATCACAACTATTATCAGGAAAATGAACCTAAAGGAACTAAAATGTTACAATCTAGTCTATTATGGGAATGAGAATGTTGATAAAACAAATAATATGCTAATTGTTTTAAGCAGCTCCATTTTATAGTAGGAGCCTATGGTAGTAGAATAACTTGTAGGCGAGAGTTGGGTATCAATGATGGTGTGTTAGGGGGTGTTTGGGTCTACTATAGGGTGCTCAATGGTAGAATACTATCCTTCTAGGATGACTATCATATACATGTAGTTTTTTTTGAAACTTATGATATCTATGGTGTAGCCCCAAATAGTTGCTACTTTTCTATAATAAAACAAAAAAGGCAACATTTTTTTGTAAAGGGTTTTAGGGCCCCTTCAAAACTTATTTTACCTTTAATAAATAACTTAATATAAAATAAATAATTAATAGGATTGTGCAGGTTCATCCATAAAAGTAACTCAGAAAATAAGCAATTTAAAAACCTCACGAAGAAGGTTGGATGAAGGTTAATTTTGATGGAGCTTCATGAGGAATCCTAGGGCCTTCAAGTGTATGTTGCATAGAAAGAGATTGGGAAGGAAGCTTGTTTAATAGTTGGAGCCTATCTAGCAATTGTTGGATGACTGTGATGAGTTTCACATATCACACACACACACACACACACACACACACACACACACACACAC
>MU226008.1:122191-144989 GCA_018584345.1 Thuja plicata | reverse complement strand
TATATATATATATGTATGTATATCTATATCTATATATATGTCTATATATATTTATCTGTATATATATGTATGTGTGTGTATATATACATATATGTGTGTGTGTGTGTGCGCGCGCGCATACACATACGTGCCTACAAAAACACACACACACACATATATATTGTAAGCAGTGTATTTTTGGTCCTTAGCTAGACCCCATTTTAGTGTCCAAGGCTTCCATTAATCATTCACCTTTTTTCTATGCACCTAATTAATAAATATTTAAAATGTAAGTCTTCGAGATGGATTTAATTTCTATGAAAGCCCTTAATTTTAGGTGTGCCTCTTTAATTGTTTCCTCTCATCTATTTCCTCTTGCATACATAGGCCCTATTTAATTATGGTTGACCTTTTGTATTTTTCTCGATTTCAACCCCCAACTTTGAGTACATTTTCATAATTCTAATGTCTAGATGGAATCCTGATTTGAATTTGAGACCAAAATTGCCAGTATGGGGTGAGTCTAACTCGTCCATACCTAGAAATTTACCCCATAATTTTTAGCTTATGGGAAAATTTACTTGTACCTCTGTGACCAAACTATCCCTGATGACCTATCCAAAAATGAGAAAAGAAGCCTCATAAGGAATGCCTTGTGCTACTTAATCATGGCTAATGACTTGTATAGAAGAGGTCTTGATGGTACTCTCCTTAGGTGTCTAGAATGCGATGAGTCTGAGCATGCACTAAAGGAAGTCCACGAAGGTATCTGTGGATCTCACTCAAACGGTCTTTTGTTAGCTAAGAAACTCCTGTGAGTAGGTTACTACTGGCCCTCCATGGAAAAAGATGTTATTCAATTTTCCAAAACTTGCAAGAAGTGCCAAACTCATGGTAACCTGATTCATGCTCCCGCGCGTGAGCTATTACCTTTTATCACCCATTGGTCATTATAGAAATGGGCCTTTGATCTAATAGGGAAAATATATCCCTCCTCATTCGGTGGACACAAGTTCATTATCACTACAACATAATACTTTACAAAGTGGGTTGAAGCAGTTCCCCTCATTAAGGCAACTGGAAAACAAGTCTATATGTTCATCCTGAACTATATCATCTGCAGATACAAGATACCCTCCTCTATCATCAATGACAATGGAGGACAATTTAAGAACAAAAATATGGATGAATTGTGTGATAAATTCAAGATTACTCAACATTATTCTTCTATTTACTATCCTCAAGGAAACAGACAGGTTGAGGCCTCTAATAAGATTATATTGAAGATTTTGCACAGAATAGTAAGTAAATCAGGGAAGGATTGGCTTCTCCAACTCAATCCTTCCTTATGGGATTATAGAACTAGCATTTTCACACCCACAGGGGCAACGCCATTTTCCTTTTGGTATATGGCACAGAAGCTGTATTGCCCGTTGAAGTAGAGATACCCTCACTTTGAGTCTCTTTGCATGGACTCATAATTGATGAAGACTATTGGATTTCAAGAATCCCAGAGCTTGAGTTACTTGATGAAAGAAGAAGAGAAACATTTGACCACCTAAGGGTCTATCAGAAAAGAATGTCTAGAGGTTACAATAAGAAATTAAGACATCGAGACTTCCAGGTTGGAGACCTTGTACTCAAAGAGAATCAACAACATCAAGAGAAAAAGGGAAAGTTTGAACCCAACTGGATGGGTCCCTTTGTGATCAATGCAGCATTCAGCTCTGGGGCCTATTAACTATCAACTCTAGAAGGGGAAACTTTTACTAACCCCATCAACACACTCCACCTAAAGAAGTTCTACAGCTAGACATTCTCAGCAGTACCTGTACAGAGAAACTGATCCTAAAAAAAATACCAAAAACAACAACAAAAAAAAAAAATTTGGAAAAAGTCCTAAAAAAATGATCGTCCTAGTGAAAGGAGAAAAATACAAAAAATAATAAATAAATAAAAAAATTAAAAAAGAAAAAAATTGAAAAGAGAAAAAAGTGCCTTGGTGAAAATCGGGAAATAGGCGCCTTGGTAGCAAAAATAGAAATAATCCAAGCGGTAAAAACTTGGCAACATACGCCACTTGTAATCAACACTCCATCTATCAATGCGTCCCTTGAATATTCTGACCTCGTGCAAGTAGTGAAGTTGGCATCTTAAACTTGGAACCGATCCACCTCTTATGTCTTAGGGTCGTCTCTTGATTCTCAAGTTAGCATACCTTGTCATTTGTCTAGCTCCTCACTGATAGCTACCTGACTCTTTTTAGTCACCGGAAAGGTTTCCACTAACATCCCTGGTGTTTTTCAACACCTTAATCAACCAATGTTTCTTAACACTACCTATTTGGACACATCTATGTTTTTCAACACACTTCGGATAAAATGCTCAAAAACTTGGCTCAACAAAAGCACAATGATTTTTCTCAACACTCCTATAGACACCTTGCACATACTGAATGTTTGCTAAAATATTTTCTTGAATGTTGTCTGTTGTCAATGAATTTCCTATCCTTTTCTATGATTTTTTCCTATTGGTGTGGTCTCAATGATCCTTAGCATTAAGTAAGTAGGGTTTATGTGGTAAGAGCTTCCATATTTAGGTGGATAAGCCTCACATCCCTTGATCCTACTTCCTTACATGCTAAGGTGAGCTTGGAACTATCTCCTTGCTTGTTAATCTGCCTATTTACGTAAGGATGCAATCATGTTATCTTAGCTCTGAATGCCTCGGTACTGGTGTATCATTGTGACATCAACTGGAGACAATGTTTAGGTCATCCTGGTCCTTATACCTAGATGCTTACGTTGTTTCCCATATTTTATCTAATGAAGGTCATACTCATATTCTTATGGTCACAGTGGCACCAGTAAGGGTTGTATTGACTCTGATGTCCCAACCGCCCGATGATGAAAATAAGGACTACCAAAATCAGTGACTTGAATACTCATGTCATGTAGGGTGAACTTCATTCCTAGGCTTGCATTCTAGCATTATAAAAAAGCACACACTTTTTCATAGGAGCAAGTGGGGGGGATGTCCCTCTGATCATCAAATCCTTTGCCAAAGCGATCAACTGCATTTTATCTCCTTAAGTTTATCTATCTGCAACACAAAAAATCAGTATCAATAGAGCACAACACCACCCATCACAACAAGTAGAATATCAGGATACAAGCACATCACATATGGAACTAAGATTCTACTGCACACCAAATTATGCACCAAGAACTACTCAAAGCAATGATACACAATGCTAATATGAGATGACAAAGCAACAACACAGGACAATAAATCAAGCACAAGGATGATCATATATATATATATATATATATATCTCAATAAATCTTAGTGTATACAAAAGGTGCTCCAATAAATCTCGAATAAAAATTCGCATCCTCAATGTACATGAATCATATACAATCACATAGATCTCCAAAATCAGAAAAGGCTAAGACAAGAATGGGATAATCAGGTCTCGCTTCCTCCCTCAGTTTCATCTTAGGGGGGGGAGGAAGAGGATCATCTCCTCTCAATGGAGAGCCTTCTCCCTCAGATCATGCCAGATACTGTGAATATGGTAGCACCTATTGTGCTACAGGAACTGCAATGATATAAGGAAGCACAACAAAGGGTCACTGGAATCAAGGTTCATACGAGTCAGGATTGTATACCATGCAAAAATCTAGGATGAAACGACAAATCTAATGGGTCATACGATAAAGTGGGCTTGTATGAAGGTGCTCATGTGATAGGTGGGTGCTCCTCGTACAAAAATCTAATGGACTGAACTAAATTTTTTTTTTCCTAGTTTGTCATATGAGCCCTCTCACCGGCTCGTATGACGAAATGGGACCCTAAGACCTTAAAATGTGAAAAAACTATGAAAAGATTGAAAAATTCAATGCATATGTGAAGTTAATCAGTTACTTACTAGAGGCAGGTAGTCTTGCGGCCATCCATACCTCTGCATGCACTCAAATTGATGATTTTCTACTAGCACCACCATTTTTCACTCAGAGAAGCTTCTAGAATTTCAAACTTGGATGGTGAAAATGGTTTGAAATTCAAACTTGGATGGTGAAAATGGTTTTAAATGACCCTTCCGGGCCTTATATAGGTTTTGACCTAATTTTTTAAAGTGATCCGATGGATGTGAAAATTGTGCTCTTGGCTAAATGGATGGCTTTGAATCCATTTTCAGAACTGAAATAGAAATCCAATGACATTTGCTATGCAAAAAATGTAGATTAACATGTTTCTCAAATGTGATTGATCGCTCACACTTTCCTCATAGGATTCCACTTTGAGACTAAACCTAATTGATTCTATCCAAATTTAATCCAAAAGGTTAACCTTGGTCAACTCTTAGTCAACATTGGTCAACCGGACCTCAAATCAAGCTCGTACATCATTTCCTCAATGTTTTTTCAATATATTAGGCTTTTGACTATCCCCTCATTTTTATTTCACTCCCGAGGGGGAAATACCATTCTATCAGCAATTTGATTCACATCAACAAGTTCAATCTATAGGGGCATCGGACCCTGACCTAAATCAAGATCAATCAAGTGATTTTCATCAATGTGCATCAAGTAATCTGAATCTCTAGGGGCATATCAGGTTCATCGCACCATATCAATCTGATAACCTCTTTCAATCAGGTAATTGGCTTCATTAGGACCCATATCAAGTCAATTATCCTAAGAAATCAATCAAATGACAATCAATCTCATTGCACCCTATCAGGTTGATTCATCATTCAAACCCGATTTAAAATAAAGAAATCTGCTTGGAGGATGGACATTCAGTTTCATCATTTCACATCAAGCTGAATGCTTGAACTCTTTTATCAGTCTTCACTCAATCAAGCCTAGAGCTGATTTTCTCAGGTCTCTCTATCAGTCTTTGTTCAATCAAGCCCAGAGCTGGTATTTCTGGATCTCCCTACAAGTCTTCACCCAATCAAGTCCAGAGCTGATATCTTCAAAACTCAATCGATCTTCATTCAATCAAATGTTGTTTGAATCAACGTGTTGCTCACACATCAATTCAAAGAGGGGAAAATGTAATCACCTGAAATTGGTCTAGTAAACCTATAGCCCCTATTTATGATTAATTGGTCTTAATAAATTCTAACTCAAAGACATTCATAAGCTAGACCCTAAATTCTAATTATGAGATCATTTAATCAAACTTGCTTACATAATTTTAATTCTAACTTGTTGAATCAAATCATCAATCATCAAGCCTAAAATACTTAAATTGCATAAAAAATTGGGATAAATAAAAAAGGTCCTAAAGTCCCTTTTAAATCAAAAGAACCCATTCACACATGTGTGAGCATGTGAAAATCAAATAAAACAAATAAAAGGGAAAATTCCAATTTTGTCTTATTTGCCACAAAGTTGACCAACCAAATCACTTGGATCAAGCTCGCATGGATTGAGGGAATTAGCATCTCCATCGTTGCTCATTTCCTTTTGCCTCTTAATATCAATTTTTCACCTCTTGGGATTTCCTATAAAAGGGATAGCTCCCCTTGCTCATGGATAGACATGCTATACATAACAAGAAGATTGGGAGAGTAGAGTTATAATGTTATTTTCATACTAGGGTTTGACTATGCACTCTTAGCTCTAGCTCTCATAGTAGTTTCTTTTCATATGTATTTGTAGTTTCATTTCTTAGTTTAATGGCATCTTAGTTTCCTTTCATAGATTAATGGTAGATGCATTGCTCATTTCATTGATATTTTACATTTTCATTGTAGTTTATTTCTTCATGATTACCATGCATTTAGTTTGATAGTTCATGTATTTCATTTTCAAATCTTTTGAGAGAAAAAAGTATGCAAGTATATGCATCTTGCTTATTCTTGCATTTGAATCTTCCATCTTGAGTTAGTCAAGTCACTAATTTTCCATGTCTAATCTTATGGGCATGCATGATAATCACACTCGCTTCAAATAGGAAGCAATAAGCTGATTTAAAGGGTGTTTATGCAATATTTTGATTCTTACTTTGATGATTAACCCTTTTGATGTAATGGTTTATTGAAGTGTTTGGTTGCACTTTTGATCACACATTTTACCACACACAGTGGGAATTTTTCATATGAATTTGAAAACTAGGGGTGAAGAAGTTTAATACTTTTTGCAATGGCCATAAAATGATAGTCTTTGGTGTCTTCATAAAACTGTTTGCAAGGAGTAGTTGCACACTTGCCAGCCAGGTTACATTACTTGTATGGTTGGTGATTTCCATACTGGGTGGCATGCATTTTTTTCATTTCTAGAAAGTTATGTAGAGATGATGGGTATGATCATAGGTCTCTTGAGACAAGTATGTTGGTGTGAGCTACGTCTCAAGCTCCGTTGCATTTTCTTGAAGCTAAGACCCATGTTTATTAATTGGGGATAGAAAAGACACCAATAATATGCTTAGTAAGTAATGACTGATTATTATATAAATTTAATCTTAAGGTTATTATCGAGGAGCTCAGTCATTAAATTTGGGTCAACCATCCAAGGATTTAGTATATTGCACTTGTTTGACAACAATTAATAATATATAAATTGTTCAAATTAAAAAATGCATTTAAACTGGTAATTGCACATTTACAATAAGTACGTTGCAAAGATATGGAAGGGAAGGTAGACATACTTCCATCTATATTTTACATAAATGTAAATTAGATAGTAAAAAATAGTAAATAAATATACTTAGAGGACTTAATTTATATATCTACCTCTCTTTTCTTTATAAAATTTTTCAGAATTGAACTTCAATATATCTTTGGCGTACCTATTGCACACCAAGGTGCGATTGCTAGTTAATTAATATTATTGATATTACTAATTTAGTATTGGTTATTATATTGATTAATAAATTATTAATTAATTATATTGATTAGTAATATTATATTGATTAATTTTATTTATTTTTAAATAAGGTGGCATTGTCACTTAATATATTATATTAATATTAACTGGTTCAAAGGGCTCCCAAAGAAAAGAACCAGAAAGAAAAACTCTGATCCTTGCCCATAAATACAATAGGGAGCCTTGACCCAGAGATAGAATTTGAGGAGAGAAAACCTAAAGTAGAATTTTAAACTAAAGCCCACTCGACTAGCCAAAAGCTAGTATAAAAAGTCATTGGATCTATCAGCTATCCAAGAAGATACTATGAGGCCTTAAGCCAATTACAATACAAATGAAAGATATATGGGCCAATCACCAGAAGAAGCAGTTATATTGCTCAAAAAATGTTTGAATGCCATATTTCCAGAGAAAGCCAAGCTGGCCAAAACCAAAAGTAGCCAATACTGCAACTATACCTCCATGAGTGTCAAAGATGTATGAGCCAAACCCAAATGCACATCCAAATTATCATCAGCCACCTCAATAATAGAACTCAAATCAATATCGTGAGAAGGACGATCAGAGACAACCCGCTGAGGTGGATCAACCACAGTGAAAAGGGCAACATGACTAACATCATACTCAATTAGATCCAACAGTGCATACACCATAAATTGATTAATTATTGTTACTTCTTATAATAGTATTATTTGTATAATAATTAATTGAAAGAGTATGTGCAAGAAGATGAGGGGCCAAAAAGTGGCGATGTGAAAAAAAATCTACTTTTCACTCGTCCAAAAGCGCATGAAAATGTTTGTTGAATTTTTAGTAGGAATGGGTGTCAGTAAAATTGGGCAAACCTAATACCAAAGCACAAGCCTAATTGGGTACCTGATATTTTTGGGTGCCTAATTTTTTGGGGTACCCAAAACTTGTGGCATAAATCAAAACCCGCAAGTCATTTTCCTTATTTCTCTCATTGCTCGCAGATTGAAAAATGGCTAGGTTTATCCCCTACATGATATTTTTGGGTACCAAATTTCTCCAACAACAAATTCAACTTTGTGGTATATACGTTAAGTGAATTCTTGATATATTTTGACTTAGTTCTTTCATTTTGATGTTAAATGAAGTTTTTTTGGTTGAAATAGAGTTTTGTATTGATTTTTTTAATAATATATGAAATCAATTTGAAATTTATATTTATGTTTTATTTAATCAGGCATGGATGACAACAATGAAGAAAATAACCCTCCCCCACCAAATAACGATCCCCAAAACAATCCAGAACCGCTTCAAAACATTTGATCTTTAGAGGATTTTGTTATGTCCTGCATCCCCGTCCCTACATTTTGTGTGCAAAATGTTGGGTCCCCTTTCTACTTTATGCTTTTGGCTCTGGCCTTGTCTTTTCCCTTTGTTTCCTTTGTTTTCCTTCTCCAGGGTTTTCTTCCCTGTGGTGTTGTCTTCATTTTTTTTTTTGTTGTCTCTCGTGTCTCGATTTTCAGCAATTTAGTGATAATCCAGTGCGAGCCATTCCAAGGTGTTCTGAGATATTGTGAATGGTTTGTAGCAGTAAGTGGTGATTGTCTAATGGTAGAGGCTATTGCAGAGCATTCGTGGAAAATTATTTTCCTTGCCCTTCTTCATTTTCAGGTTGGTGCCCTCTTTCCTCTCGATTTTCCTGCTTGTTGGTTTTGTCTTGTCTTGCTTTTCAGTTTTGTCTTACGTTTCTTTCTAGTTCGCCGCCCATTGGTAGGTTGGCTCTGCCTGAGGGTTGTCTGCCTTCTGTACAGATGTAGTTTAGTCTGTAAAATAATGTGAAAGTTGTAAATGTTTTGTACATTCTCTGGTCTTGTAAATAGTCACTCTGCATTTTGTATATTTGTATATTTTATATATATTATAGTGTATCCTTCCGTTCTACATGTATATACCCTTTGACTATGTGTATATGGTGTATATTTTGTGTATATGTGTTTGGGTAGTCTATTGAGCTTGCCGTGCTATATTCATTTCTGGTTCCTAACTTGCGAGCTCGCTCTGTGTAGAATACCGCTTGGGTGAAACTCGGCCCTCAGCCGGTTTCAACTAGGTGGTCTTCTCTCTCCTCCATAAACTAGCCTGCCATTCATTTATGTCCCATGTGTGCATTTAAATTTGTCCAGGTGGCCTTCACTTTTCACACATTCAAAATAGTTGGCTCCGTCGCCGTCACCATAACTTCTATTTATTGCATGCCCATGTGGCATCCACGTGGGTCTGATGGCTCAATTTTTGTGCACACCTTCCAACGGTTAGTTCCCTGGACTTCGGGTCTCTTGCCATCACCCAACCCATGTCTTGCATTTACTAAGTATGATGAGACCCCCAGATGTGGGTATTAGTTAAATTTCTGAGTTTGCAAAATATATATATACTTTCTGGGATCTTTGAACTAAGCTAACTTTTTAGGGAAAGCGAGCACCACGGTGGTAAGATCTCTAGACCCCAGAGTATTTATTTATCTATATGTTCTGACGGTCACCTTGCCTTGCAGGTTTCCAGAGAAACATACTTTCAACATGTCTGAAGCTTCCGCATCTTCACCACCCAGGAGTCCAAAACTTCCTTCCATGGCAGTTACCAGAGTAGCTGTTAGGTCCAAAATGGAGAAGGCTCTGGAAAAACTGCCCATCAACATGAAATATGTAAAGGATGATGTCATCATGGGCTCAAAGGTTGAGTCTAAAGTCAAGCTCATCATCGAAACCAACGTCGGGACCTAGCCTGAGATGCAGGCCTTGGTAAAAATGATGTACATTCAACGACAGGCTAGAGATCCATTGGCCATTAAGATCAGAAACTCCGAGATCCTTAAGGCAGCTTGCTTCCTATGCTCGATGCAGTCATCAGAGCTTATTCTCATACTTGCAGCTCACTACAACACATCTGTCTAGACTGTTATGCTTGTAGCCCCGGAGCCAATTAGATAATCTACCCCCATGGTGTCCCTCGACACCGATACCTTCTAGATGGGGTTGAAGATTCCCCAATTTGACATGCCAACTATAGTCACCAGATCAGATGCCTTGGCACAGTTTAAGCAGTTGGAGGAGGTGGCCCATATATATATGAACAATCATTGGCTCAAGGTCCCAAAGAGAGACCCCAGGAGGATGAAGGTAGAAATCCCCAGGTCTGAATTCAAAGAAAGCATCCAAATGGAAATGATAGCATTATGCTAGGTCTTCGAGCAACAACATGCCCGAGAATTCTCTGGGTGGATGTATTAATTCTTGCTTGGTATTAGCATGAGCGCAAAACATTTTGATTGGGCCGCTATAATTTCTAACCACGTGGACTCCCAATTTCTTCAGATAGACCAGAAGAAAAAGTTTTATATGACTTCTTATGTTCTCTGGGCCCTGGCATAGTAGCGACCTTGCACCAATGGGTTACTCATTGATGGCGTACTCGAGGTAGCTCCTGGACAAAAGGCCCCTTGCGATCATTTCCCACAGATTCAATGGGAGGCTAGTTTTCCTAGTTTTTGCTGAGTAAACGATGCCTTCATTTACTACAACCTGCTCACGCCCACCTGGGATGCAGGATACCGCCTATCTATAGAGGCGATGAATTTAGTCGGGAGCTATGGCCATTACTATATACAATTTTAGTAGCATACATACATAAGGGTAACCGGCTTATCTGGGAAACCCTACTTGTTTCCCAAACACTATGGGGACAAGATAATTCTCCTAGAGTATTGTAGGCAAATCCTGGAGTTGCATGCACTTTTCAGTCTGAAGAAGGTGAAAAACATCCCATTCCCAATCACTTGTGGGAATTATTCATACATTCTGGCCGCCGCCAAAGAAGCAGATAATGAGCTTAAGAGCTATAAATTGGCAGAATTTTACTTAGCGTGGAAGCATGTTGACCCGCATGGAAAGATTGTGATGACACTTCCCCGGGTGTCAAAGCCCCATCAATACCACATGGAATATTTCTGGGAAGACTGCCAAGATGACGTGGAAGTCCGGGGCTGGCACTGTGTCAGGATGACCGCTGGGATGATGGAAAGATTGAAGCTCCAAATATTTTTGGAGGAATTCTCAAACGCTGGCTCCACAGTAGATTCCCAGTACAAAGCAAACGGAATCGATAAATTGGCCCTCCCACCAGTAGACTGGGATGCCTAGGAGGGACCCACTATTGAAGAGTTCACTTGAAACATGGTCGAACAAAGCCATGCCTATTTTAAGAAGGTGTGCCCTGAGAGTGTCCATCGGACTGCCCAGCCAAAACCAAAGTTAACCCCAGGGGCCGAGACTTCTTCACATGGGGAGATAAAGGGAAAGGAATAATGGAAACTCTGACTGTGCAAGAAATTTCCATAAAAGAACAAATAAAGCAATCAGTGGTAGCCTCCCAACAAATGAAGGAGAAGCTAATCACACGGCTGGCTACTCCGGTACTTATGACTGGACCAATTCGTCCTCCTTCCTCCCCTTCACTAGCAGCCTTGATGATTAAGGCAACGGGGGTGGATCCAGAAGAGAAAGTAGCACTAAGGGATGCGGGGCCACCCTTAGTCACTAGGAGAAAGAAGAGGCTCAACCAAAAGCCCAAGGTGGAGCTGGAACTAAGGATGCCCCAAATCCCACAAGTTGAGATTCTTTCCTCTGACTCCCCAGAACCAGAGTAAGAACCAGAGCCTGCTGATGTTCGAGCCAATCCTCCCCCACAAGATGAATTTGATGATGTTTTTGTGACCGAGGAGTTCAGGAATCTACAGGGGGACATTAAGCAAGAAAAGGCTGAAGTCCCAGCATAGGAAGAGGCTCTAGAACAAGATCCTGCACAGGAGTAGGAAGAGAAAAAGGAGGAAGAAAAGGAGATAGAACAAGAAACTGCCTACGAGGTCCTGGAGATACAGAACACGGGAGTGGCCCAACAAAGTGAACAAATGGAATCCACTGGGGGAACTGGACCTTCGAGAGCAACCATAACCCTTGCCGCCGTATTCCAAATGCCACTCCCATGAACAACATTTGGGCAGGTAATCACCGCAGCCCAAACACTAAACCTTGGCCTGATTCCTCCCCCATTGCCGAAAGACATACCATTCGAAGAGGAAATTCTAGTAACAGATGCTGAGAACGAAGAGAAACAACAAGAAGAAGAAACCCCCGGGGTAGCTGATGAAGACCAAGACATGGTCGAAGATAAAAATGACAAGGTAGAAGAGACAAATGTTTCCGGGGGAAATACTGCTGATGAATCAAAGGATCTAGGCAGGGAACCTGGTGAGACCCATACCACCGAAGAAGAACATTAGCAAGATATCAGGGAGGAACCCAAGGAACAAGCTTTTGCTAATAAGCCATCCCTGCCACCACAGTGGTTGTTGGAAACCAAGAAGAGGAAAGCACCGCTGACTCCCTGAGCTCATCTCTCCTTGGCCAAGATGATGGCTCAGGCCCAAGATCTACCAAAGGCCAAGAAATCCCAGATGGTTCATGCTCTTCAAACCGGGCCAAGCGGAGAAACAGTTGCAGTAGTAGCAACACCTCCCCCAGACGCTGACAAGGCAACAACCGATGCTGGAGATTACAATATCATGGAGATATGACTGGGGAAGAGGGAAAAATAGGGCGAGATGGACCTTTTGAAAGAGGCAGCTAAGGTAGTGGAGGCCCATTATGAAAAAGAGGCCCAAAGGCTCAAGGCGAAAAAGGAAAAAAACTGCAAACCTCATGGGCTTGCTAACTAAGCTGCCCTGACCTATCAATGCCATTCCACCGGAGGCCTCCACATTTGATGCACCACTACCTTAGAGCGACATAGAATCCCTATGAGCAATGAAGAAGAAGGCCCAAGCAGTCGATGAGTGGGTCGCTCTGCAGATAGAAAACACCTGGCACTTCCTGGTATCCACCCTCCAGGAATTGTATACGGCCCACCACGTTCTGCATTAGGAAGAAACTATTATCAACATATGGAAGGGTGACATAGAAAATTATGAAGCATGGAAGGTAGAATTTGAGGAACTTCTTGGCCTTGGGGAGGAAATGGTCTCTGAGTTCAAGATTTTGGGGGAGGAATCATTCGATTTTGTGAGGACCCAACACTCTAGACTTGACGTCACATTGGAGGTGCTTAAGAAACTAGTAGGGACTCTACACGAGAAAGTCAACATGGTCTAGTATTATTCAAATTTGTATAAGGCTTTTATCACAAAGGTCTCCGGAGCTGACCTGTTCAACACTGACACATGCACGCTGGAGGAATATGTTTTGGGGAAGTTTGATGAATTAACAGAGTCAAGATATCAATCCCCGAAGGTAGTAGATGGAACTCAAATGGCGAGATTGACTCGCATGATCCTTTGTGGTCATGATGCGGAAAAAATGGTTGATGAATTCTAGAAGAATGTTTCAGAGTTAGGAGAACAGATTGAGGTGGCCAAGTATTGGTTGTCCAGCCTCAAAGAGATTGATGAGGATGGAATCTCCTGCCTCCTCTAAACTTTCAACGACAACAAGCAACAATAAAGTTTCTCTAGGGCCAGAGAAAACCTAAGTATTTGTGTATTCTTTATTCTTTTGGAACGTAAGTTCCCAGATCCTACATTTTAGTATTCTTTCAGTGATCTGCGTCCCGGTCCCCAAGGCCAACCGGTCACTTTCAAGCAGTTAATAAAGGTTATCAAAGGTTGTCAGAGGGCAGATAGGTACATCAAGGCACATCTTGAAGTAATGCATAGGCCCTTTCATCCCATCTCCAAAAGTAACTACACAGACCTATCTCAATGTGATGGACCCCTTTATTACCACTCTCCTCTAGAGAACAACCGTTGCGGGTGACCAGGACACTTTGGTGAAGGTTTAAAACCTAGCCCTAGAACTTTCCTGTGGCCTCAACAAGTCCCCAGGCGGTATTGGGCAGAGCACACCCTTCAACATGATCCCCGGTGGAACAACGTACACCAGGGGATATAACCCCAATCTGGAAATAGGTTCCCCCACGATGGCAATGAATCCCCCGCCACCGTCGATAGACCAGCAGGCCTGGTATGTTTATCCATCGTAGATTCAGGCAATGTCAGGTCTGGAAGCATTCCCTTGGAATTGGCCACAACAGGCACAACAACCTCAAACACAACCACCCAGAGTGCTCTTATTTTAGTCATCCACGCCTGGAGGATTGCCGCCCTCGACTCCGGCGAACACTGCTACCTTCCCAGGAAACCAACAACAACCATCACATTATGACACAAACACTCAGTTGACCATCGAGGTTGAATCCCTCTGGTGAATGTTGTGCACCCTTACTGTGGACATGGGTCAACTGAAGGCGTGGTCCTATGCATCCTAGAATTCTAATTCCCAGAGAGGGAATATCTTCTCTAACCAACAAAACAACAATGTCAGGGGAAGAAACTTCAACAATAGGCCTCAGCCCAATCAAAAGCAATGGAACATAAAAATGAACACCGGAGGCCCACCTCTGAACCAAAATGCCAATCATAGTGGTGCTGGACAATCACATTTCACACCAGTCGCAGACTTCCATCCCATGACAAATTGGAGTAGATTGCACGACACAGGCTCCCACAATGAGTTGAACTATGCCACGCTGGAGAAGGTCATCATGATCTCCCAGCTGGAAAGACAACAATCGCATGATGCTACTTCCCCAGAGCCTCCTGTGCAAGAGTCAACTCATAGTGCATTCACTTGTGAGACCATCTTCTTCAAAACTTCTAAGGAAGATGAAGAAGAATCTGAGTTATAGGGATTCTTTGACGAATCAATCCTGCCCTTTGAGGCTAATGCCTTCAACAACCTGTGGACTGCATACAATACTCAGAGTTAGGCTGGTAAGGGACCAACTTACATGCCAACACCTCCCATTAGGCACACTCCTCCCCGGGATAATACAACTGATCGACCCGTCCCTCTAAAATGTTCTAGCACTAACCAAGCGAAAGACCTAGCTGAAGGAAGTCACCAATTCCCGGGAGGAAGGTTTGATATTAAAAAGGCGTTAGAGTAGACCACCACCTCCATGACCTTGATGGAGGTTTTGCTAAACTATCCCAAGCAGAAGAAGTCCCTTCTGAAGCTCTTGGGAAACCTGGAAGTTGTCAGTCGCCCGCCTAAGACTCTCTTTTGAGGACGCCAATGCGGCTATCTTCCGAGGAAACAATGAAGATCCTCCCTTCCTACTAGGCCTAAATATCCAAGGCAAAAAAATACACAACTACCTAGTAGACTCTGGAACTTCAGGCAACATCACGCCCTTATCCATATGCAAGAAGCTCGAATTCTGTCCCACCCCATTTAATGGCGCAATGATTCAATTGGACAAAAGTATTGTGAAAATGGTGGGGGAATTGAAGAATGTCCAGATACAGTCTATCCAGGACCCCAAGATAGCCTGCATAATTGATATCCAAGTGGTGGACATCCCAGAGACTTATGGGATGTTATTGAGTCGGAATTGGTCTAAGTCTTTGAATGGGTATTTTTCAACTGACTTCTCCCACTTATGGCTCCCCTGGGAAGAATAATCAAATAAGATCCAAGTTGAAAGTGAACCCCGGATGAAGTAGGCCCTCACCGAGGTCGGGAGGGTTAGTGAGGTCTTCTTCTTTGAGACTTCCCCTGGGGTGTACCAACCCTTTGAAATATTAATGTTTGATTTCACCCCTAGAGAAGATCCCATAGTTTTGTAGAGAACCCAAGACTTAGCAGAGAGGTTGAGGGTTGAGGTTAACTCTCAGGGTGCCGCAAAAACTCACACTCAACTCTTGTTTGGCACTTGGTGCTGAGTTCACTATCAGAAGCATTTAGAGTTGGAGTGTGAGCCCTGCCTTTTCGCTGCCACTCGGCTTATCAATGCCTTCCGAAATAAAGAACATATAGTCCATTCCCCGGAGCCTAGAATTTCTACTGGAAGCACAACCTCAATGCCTTTTCCCTAAGAATCTCAACCCCAAATCACTCTAGAAGCAAGCCTTACCTGTGTGCCAACAGTTCGGTAGGAAGCCTCTCCCAAGTCTCCCAAAGTTAATCCAGAAGTTGCTTTGTCTTCCCAGCCCAAGACTACGAACGACGATTTATGGACCCTTAAGTTTGATGGGTCCCAATCCAAACAAGGTTGTGGGGCAGGAGTAGAATTGATCAACCCGCAAGGAAAATCTTTCCTCACATCCTACAGGCTGTAGTTTAACTGCACCAACAACGTGACGGAGTATGAGGCTTTGGTCCTAGGGCTCCTATTTGCATTAAGGAAAGGAATCACCCGCCTCCAGGCCCTGGGTGATTCGGAGTTGGTTTTCAAACAAGTCCGGAGTCAATATACATGTCATGACAAGAGATTGGCCACATACCGCAATCAGGCATGGAGCCTTATTGAAGATTTTGATGCCTTCGACATTGATCTTATTCCCCGATGATGGAACTATGTTCCAGATGCCCTTGCTATTTCTACCAGAACACTTGAGCCCATGGCTGACTCGAGACTCTGGAGATTTTCAGTTGAGATGATCCCCACCCCGTCCGTCCTAGATAATGTCACCCACTTTCGATTTTTTGAGGACGATCAACATATCTTGGCCTTCATGGCCAATGTTGGTTTCTTCAAGGACCAGATAGTGGAGGAACAAGATCACGATGATACTCGATAGGGTGATGAAGATGATGGGATCATGGATCTGCCCACTAACACCATCTTGAAGGGGATAGTCACGCTCAAAACTATATTTGACTCGGACCCTCGGGGCCAGGAAAAGATGTCATCCTCCTCTGAGGGGGGAAAATTTTAAAAGGTAAACATCGGTCAGCCCGGTGAAGAAAAGATGATACATATTGGCACCTCCTGCTCCCCTATGGAGAAGGACAAGATTCTCGCGGTTCTCTAAGAATATATAGATGTAATCACATGGGGATATGAATATTTGAAAACATACGACACATTTATTATGACTCATACCATCCCCCTGAAACCTGATGCTAAGCCTTTTCAGAAAAAGCAATGACTGGTCAAGCCACTAATCGAGCCTCTGATTCGTTAGGAGGTGGAGAAGCTACTATTAGCTCAGATAATCTTTCCAATTTGATACACTACGTGGGTTGCCAATTTAGTCCCTATGAGAAAAAAGAGCGGTGAAATTCGCCTTTGCGTGGATTTCCAAAATTTGAACAAAGCCTCCAAGAAGGATAATCACCCTCTCCCCTCGTTGGATGAGGTGTTGCAAATAGTAAATGGATCCCAAATGATGTCTTTCTTGGATGGGTACTCTGGGTACAACCAAGTCATGGTTAAGTATGAAGATAGAGAGAAGACATCGTTCACCACTAAGTGGGGAACATTTGCATACAAGAGGATGCCCTTTGGTTTGATTAACGTGGGAGCCACATTTCAAAAGGCTATGGACATTGCATTCGAGGGCCTTGTGAATCGGTGCATAATCATCTATATGGATGATTTGACCATCTTTTCCTGGGAAAGGTGTGACCATTCCACCCACCTCGCTCAGATCTGTGAGAGGTGCTGCCGGTATGGAATATCCCTCAAACCCAAGAAGTGCATATTTAGGGTCACTGAAAGGAAGTTGCTTGGGCATATTATCTATGAGGAGGGTATATCCATTGAACCTAAGAGAGTAGAAGCACTGCTAAACCTACAGATGCCTGGCAGTAAGAAAGAGATGTGGTCTTTCTTTGGAAAGATCAACTTTGTCCAACGGTTCATTACTGGATTTGCCGAGATAGTCAAACCACTCAACGAAATGATGAAAAAAGATACCAAGATTGAGTGGAGTTCTGAAGAAAACAAGGCATTCACCCAGTTCAAACAGACAATAATGGAGGCACCTGTCCTGGCTAGCTTGGACTACTCCCTCCCATTTTACATTTACTCCTTTTCTTTGCCGCATTCTACCGCGACAGTATTAACTCAAAAGGTCGAAGGGGAAGAATGACCAATAGCTTTCATGAGTTCCCCCTTCAAGAATGCAAAAGTCTGATATTCATTGTTGGAAAAGCAGGCCTTTGCTCTTGTTCGGGCTGTGAAGAAATTCTGGCATTATATTCTCCAGAGAAAAATGCATGCTATCATCCCAGACCAGGCTGTGAAATCTCTGCTGATGCAGAGTGAGTTGGGTGAAAGATGAGGGAAATGGATGGCCATCCTCCAGGAATATGACTTGGAAATGCAGCCCATGAAGATAGTCCGAGGCCAGGGACTAAGTCGAGTGATGGCAGAAGAGACTCCCCACATAGAATGTCAAACTTACACGGTGGAGTCTATCACTCAAGACCTGTAGTATACCAATCTGGTATATTTATTGCTGAACAAAAAATTCCCAGGGGGGTTACCTCCTAATAAACACCGTTATCTGTGGATGAAAAGCGCTCACTTCATGATCAAAAACTCTGCGCTCTACCATAGAAACTATGAGGGAGTGTACCTTCGGTGCATTGACAGGGACCAAGCTACGAGAATGATCGATGAATTCCATGGGTAGTTTGGAACCGATCATGGCTCAGTCAATGCCACCACCCATCAGATTCTTCGGGCCAGGTACTATTGGCCCTATATATTTAAGGATGTTTACACCCATGTTCGAAGATGCCACACTTGCCAAACAGCGGCACACCGTGAGCGTAATCTGACTATGCCTTTATAGCCGGTCTTTGAGGCTAGGCCCTTCGCCCAATGGGAATTTGAATTCATCAGGGAAATCAACCCCAACTCATCTACCAACCACCGGTACATCTTGACTGCAACTGATTATTGCACCCGGTGGTCGGAAGCTATACCTTGTAAGAATAACACGACAGATGTAGTCATTAAATTCTTGGAAGAAAACATCATCACAAGATTTGGAATGCCCTTTGCTTTAGTATGTGACAAAGGTTCGGAATTTTCTTTGGCATAATTACTTGAATGGACCTACAATTGGAAGATCACTCTCAAGTTTTCCAGCAACTACTACCCCTAGGGAAATGGTGTTGCTAAATCTACGAACAAAAATCTACTTGAAGTGATCAAACACCTGCTAGAACAGAATCCCTGGGATCGACACCAAAAGTTGAGATTCACCCTCTAGACAGATTACATTCGAATTAAGGCTGCCCTAGGAACGTCCCCATTCCATCTGGTTTATGGCCAGAACCAAATATTCCCAATCAACTTACAGATCCCAGTCTTGTAGTTTATGTAGGAATTCAACAACCAAGATAATATTATGGAGGTTCAGCTCCTGAATCTGGTGCAGATGGAGGAACAATGAGACGCAGCCCTAGAATATTTCGCGCATCATCAAGCAGTGGTAAAATGATGGTTTGACCGCAGATCCCAATACAAGGCCTTTTAGATTTTGGTTTTGGTCCTGCTGTGGGACAAAGCGCAGGAAAAGAAAGGGAAGCACACCAAATTCCAACAGCTCTGGCTCGGACCATACCTAATCTCAAAGATCTGTGGAGAAAATACCTACTGCCTTAACACCATGACTAGAGAACCCGTCCCATTGCCCGTTAATGGACAGTTCCTCAAATATTACTTCGAATGAGGCTGGTTTGCCTAAAGTTGTATTTTATGTAAAGTCCCTTGCTTATAAATATTTCTTTCCCGGTGCCTTGTTGGGAGGTACCTTATCTTGTAAGTAAGCCTTGCTGGCTGTCCTCTAGGACCGCCCTATTCTTTTGTTGTTTTTTTTTCTTTATGTCACTGCATTTTTTTCTCCTTTTGAGAGGACTAGAATGCCTCACATAACACTTGGTCCCCAGGATGTTGTCTTTGACATGGTGAACTTAAGAATCTATTGTTAGCATGGTGGAATCAATCCGATCTCTGGAGTTATTTTACGAGTTTGGCAGTATATTATGAGCAATCTTCATTGGGTTTATTTCCAGAAGTTTGGCAATTAGTGAAATAAAATGAGGGACAAGTAATCAGACATGTCGGGGGTAGATCGGTTGCACTAAGTTGGTTGACCCAAGTCTGAACTTTTAAAAGATTCTTCTTGGGTCTGGAGTTTTTCTTTCCCATTTGGCACATGAAAATAAGTGGAAGGGTGAAAGAAGTACCACCATTAAAAATTAGCTAAGCTTGAGCTTAATGGTGAAAGAAGTACCGTCCTCCCACCTAGAAACATACAAAATAACAAGAAAAGGCAAATGGGACAAAACTCCGGTCTCCGGGGGAAACAAGCAAATCTGATGACTTTGTGATTTGATATACTTAGTGCCTCTTCTCTACTTCTTCCAGAGGTCATCGACTTGCTCTTCCTTCCAAAGCACACACTCCACCACTGATGAAAGGATCATGGACTAGATCCCGCGTGGCCAAATTTTTTCAGACGTATTACTCCTCACAAGTAAGATGCTTCTAAGTAACGATTCGTTCTAGTTTTGCTAACCAGAGATTCTATAGTTCTCGAATGCGATAAGGCATTCATCCAAGATAGTAACCATTTTTTATGCCCTCCATCCACGTCCCTACATTTTTTGTGCAAAATGTTGGGTTCCCTTTTTTTCTTTCTGCTTTTGGCTCTGGCCTTGTCTTTTCCCTTTGTTTCCTTTGTTTTCCTTCTCTAGGGTTTTCTTCCCCATGGTGTTGTCTTTGTTTTTGTTTTTGTTGTCTCTCGTGTCTCTGGGACCCGGTCCCGGAGTTGGTCATCTTTTGTTGAGAGCCGAATTCTAGACTTTGGGATTCTTCAAAATGATGTTTTCTTTTCTTAAGATGGTATGGTTGCGTGAAATCCCCGGGCCTGGATTCTAGAGGTCTATCTGTCCAGAGTTTGCACAAGGAAAGGTAACTTGCTTTTACCGCGGGTATACATAGAAATTACTCATCATTTTCACAATTACCGTGATTAAAACACTTAAGCAATCTGAGCGATTTGAGAGTGATTTTTCAGCAATTTAGCGATAATCCAGTGCGAGCCATTCCAAGCTGTTCTGAGAAATTGTGAATGGTTCATGGTGGTAAGTGGTGATCATCTGACGGTATAGGCTATTGTAGAGCATTCACGGTGAATTCTTTTCCTTGCCCTTCTTCGTTTTCAGGTTGGTGCCCTCTTTCCTCTCAATTTTTCTGCTTGTTGGTTTTGTGTTGTCTTTCTTTTCAATTTTGTCTTGTGTTTCTTTCTGGTTCGCCACCCGTTGGTGGGTCAGCTCTACCTGAGGGTTGTCTGCCCTCTATACGGATGTAGTTTAATCTGTAAAATAATATGAAAGTTGTAAATGTTTTGTACATTCTCTAGTTTTGTAAATAGTCGCTCTGCGTTCTGTATATTTGTATATTTTGTATATGGGTGCCAACAAGAAGTTGAGTCCACTATTTGGGCAAAAAGTGGAAGTGTTTTTCCTATTTTTCAAATGTGAAGTCAATTGATGTCAAAATTTGAGGTACTTAGGGATTGAATCTCAGAAAAATCCACTAATATAAAATGTAGTGCTCGAAGTCTAGTTTTCAAATTTGTAATTTTTTTTAATACCCACATGGTAAAAAATATATTTTAGTAGGCATGTTTAAAAACCCCTTTTCAAAATATCTGTTTCAGGACCATACCACACACGTGTATGACCACCCTATTTTGAAATAAATAAATAAATTTTTGTAAATCCTTCTGGGGAAAGGTAGCTAACACATCAAAGATTGGTCAGAATATTTCTGATTTTTTTTAATTGAATATTTTTTTTATTCTTTTTTAATTGAGTATAAAGTAAATTTTCAAAACCTTTGGTGTACGACCACCATAATTTGATAAAAATTTCACTTTTTTTGGATTTTCTTTTTTTAATCTTGAAGGAAATTCTATGTAGATTGGTCACATATAATTTATTTTTTCAAAAACCTAAAATCAAAAAAGTTCTTAAAATTTTAGTTAACCTTACTATTTCAACTTTAGGTACCAATTTGGCGTAATAATTATTGAAAAAATTTGTCATATCATTATAAAAATTATATTTTTATAATCTGTACAATATGAACTGAAATGGGTTTTCATTTCGTCTAAAATTTCATTCGGGTTGACCTCCAAAAAATCATGACAAGGAGCAAATTTTATTTTTAAATGCCTTAGTCATTTTTTTGCAAGGCCAAGCACAAGCTTGGTGGGACCGAGCCTGTCCCAAACTAAAAACCAAGGTGGAGGTACATTCCCCACTCCTAGTTTTTAGAAACGGGCACCCGTTATTTAAAATTCAAAAAATGGGTGCCCGTTTTATTTTGAACCGTTGAAACCGAAACGGGCACCCGTTTCATAAACAGGCACCCATTTCATTTAAATAATGGGTGCCCATTTATGAAAGATCCGTTGGAGACAAAAAAATAGTTTTGTGGGCCTGCTCTCAATGATTGATGATTATTCAATCATTTGTATGACATATCCGTGTTACAGAAAGAATATTTTGAAAGAACATTCTCTTTTCTTGTCTTGTTTTGGATCTGACAATAAGGGATTCATTTAAATTCAAATTTTGGTGTAAACATGGGATCAAACAAACATAGAAAGAGGCAAAGAAAGGTTCTGACAGCTGATGAGATTGCAACAAATAGAGAGAAAGAGGCAAAATGACAATGAGAAAGAAGAGCAAGAATTCAAAACCTTGATAATTTGGGAGCATCAAGTTCAACAATCAGTTCAGAAGATGAGAACAATGAGGACATCATGATGGATGCAGAGGTTAAACAAAAAAATGAAATAGGAGAAAATTCAGGTGCATTTTCTAATCAAGTGTTGGATACAGGTATGTCTTCATAGCCAAATAAAACTTATTGTGATGAAGAACTTGATCTTTTTGTATTAGCGGGTTACTCTTTGAATCAATTATATTTTATTCCAGAAAATAGAGTAACAGATTATATTGCACATCAAACACCACAAATTAGTAATGTTAATCATAATGATAAAGAATCTGAAAATCAAACACCAATTGAAAGTGAAATTC
>MU226008.1:74251-107496 GCA_018584345.1 Thuja plicata | reverse complement strand
CCCAATGAACCCCTTGCAACATTCAACCACCGATTCAAACGTGCCTTGAAGTAGTGCACAGGCCCTTTTATCCCATCTTCGAAAGTAACTATATAGACCTATCTCAACACGATGAACCCCTTCATTGCCACTCTCCTTTGGAGAACAACCACCGCGGGCGACCGAGACACTTTGGCGAAGGTTTACAACCTAGCCCTAGAACTTTCTTGTGGCCTCAACAAGTCCTCGGGTGGGATTGGGTAGAGCACACCCTTCAACATGATCCCCGGTGGAACAATGTACATCAGGGGATACAACCCTAATCTAGCAAAATGGGCCCCCGCAATGGCAATGAATCCTCTGCCACTGCCGATAGACCAGCAGGCCCAGTATGTTTACCCATCACAGACTCAGGAAATGTCGGGTTTGGAAGCATTCCCTTAGAATCAGCCACAGTACTCACAACAACCTTAGACACAACCACCTGGAGTGCCCTTCTTTCAGTTGTCCATGTCTAGAGGATTGCCGCCCTCGACTTTGGCGAACACTGCTGCCTTCCCGGGAAACCAACAACAACTGTCACATTGTGACGCAAACACTCAGTTGACCGCCGAGGGTGAATCCATTTGGCGAATGTTATCCACCCTGATTGTGGACATGGGTTAGCTGAAGGCAAGGTCCTATGCACCCTAGAATTCTAATTCCTAGAGAGGAAATATCTTCTCCGGCCAACGAAACAACAATGTAGGGGGAAGAAAATTCCACAACGGGCCTCAGCTCAATCAATAGAAATGGAACAATAACACGAACACTGGAGGCCCACCTCTAAACCAAAATGCCAATCAAAGTGGTGTTGGACCATCACATTTCACACCAGTCATAGACTTCTAGCCCATGACCAATTGGTGTAGATTGCACGACACAGGCTCCCACAACGAGGTGAACTGTGCCACGCTGGAGAAGGTTATCATGATCTCCTAGCTGGATAGACAATAATCACATGATGCTACTTCCCCAGAGCCTCCTGTGCAAGAGTCAACTCACAGTGCATTCACCTATGAGACCATCTTCTTCGGAACTTCTAGGGAAGATGAAGAAGAATCTGAGTTACAGGGATTCTTTGATGAATCGATCCCGCCCTTTGAGGCTAATGCGTTTACCAACCTGCAGACTCCATACAATACTTGGAGTTAGGCTAGTAAAGGACCAGCTTACACGCCAACACCTCCCACCAGGGACACTCCTCCCTGGGATAATACAACTGATCAGCCCGCCCCTCTAAAAGGTTCTAACACTAACCAAGAAAAAGACCTAGCTGAAGGAAGCCACCAATTCCTAGGAGGAAGGTTCGACATTACAAAGGCGTTATAGTAGACCACCACCTCCATGACCTTGATGGAGGTTTTGCTAAACTGTCCCAAGAAAAAGAAGTCCCTTCTGAAGCTCTTGGGAAACTTGAAAGTTGTCAGTCGCCCGCCTAAGACTGTCTCTTTTGAGGATGCCAATGTGACTATCTTCTGGGGAAATAATGAAGATCCTCCCTTCCTACTAGGCCTGAATATCCAAGGAAAAAACATACACAACTACCTAGTAGACTCTGGAGCTTCAGGAAACATCATGCCCTTATCCATATGCTAGAAGCTCAGATTCCGTCCCACCCCATCTAATGGAGCAGTGATTCAATTGGACAAAACTGTTGTGAAAATGGTGGGGGAATTGAAGAATGTCCGGATATAGCTTGTCTAGGACCCCAAGATAGCCAACATAATTGATATCCAAGTGGTGGAAATCCCAGAGACTTATGGGATGTTATTGACTCAGAATTGTTCTAAGTCTTTGAATGGGTATTTTTTGACCAACTTCTCCCACTTATGGCTCCCTTGGGAAGGAGAATCAAACAAAATCTGTGTTGAAAGTGAACCCCAGATGAAGCAGGCCCTCACCGAGGTCGGGAGGGTTAGTGAGGTCTTCTTCTCTGAGACTTCCCCTGGGGTGTACCAACCCTTTGAAATCTTAATGTTCAATTTTACCCCTAGAGAAGATCCCATAGTTCTATAGAGAACCCAAGACTTAGCAGAGAGGTTGAGGGTTGAGGTTAACACTCAGGGTGTCACAGAAACTCACGCTCAACTCTTGTCTAGCACTTGGTGCCGAGCTCACTATCAGAAGCATTCAAAGTTAGAGTGTGAGCCCTGCCTTTCCGCTGCCACTCGGCTTATCAACACCTTTCGAAATGAAGAACATATAGCTGATTCCCCAAAGCCCATAATTTCTACTGGAAGCACTTCCTCAATGCCTTTTCCCCATGAATCTCAACCCCAAACCACTCCAGAAGCAAGCCTTACCTGTGCGCCAATAGTTCAGGAGGAAGCCCCTCCCAAGTCTCCCAAAGTTAATCTAGAAGTTGCTCCATCTTCCCAGCCCAAGACTACAAACGATGATTTACAGACCCTTAAGTTCGATGGGTCCCAATCCAAACAAGGCTATGGGGCAGTAGTAGAATTGATCAACCCGCGAGGAAAATCTTTCCTCGCATCCTACAGACTGCAATTTAACTACACCAACAATGTGATGGAGTACAAGGCTTTGGTCCTAGGGATCCTATTTGCATTAAGGAAAGGAATCACCCACCTTTAGGCCTTGGGTGATTCGGAGTTGGTTGTCAAACAAGTCCGGAGTCAATATACATGTCATGATAAGAGACTGGCCGCATACCACAATCGGGCATGAAGCCTTATTGAAGATTTTGATGCCTTTGGCATTGATCTTATTACCCGGTGATGGAACTATGTCCCGGATGACCTCGCTATTTTTGCTAGCACACTTGAGCCCATGGCCAGCTTGAGACTCCAGAGATATTTAGTTGACATGATCCCCGCCCCGTCCATCCCAGATAATGGCACCCACTTTGAGGTTTTTGGGGACAATCAACATATCCTAGACTTCATGGCCAATGTTGGTGTCTTCGAGGAATAGATAGTGGAGGAACGAGACCACAACGATATTGGACAGGGTGACGAAGATGATTGGATCATGGATCTTCCCACTAACACCATCCCGAAGGGGATAGTCATGCTCGAACATATATTTGACTTAGAACCTTGGGGCCGGGAAAAGATGTCATCCTCCTCTGAGGGGGGAAAATTTGAAAAGGTAAACATCGGTCTACCCGATGAACAAAAGATGATACACATTGGCACCTCCTGCTCCCCTAAGGAGGATAATATTCTTGCGATTCTTCGAGAATATATAGACGTGATCGCATGGGGATATGAAGATTTGAAAACATACGACACATCTATTATGACTCATACCATCCCCCTGAAACCTAATGCTAAGCCTTTTTAGAAAAAGAAATGACCGGTCAACCCACTGATCAAGCCTCTAATTTTTCAAGAGGTGGAGAAGCTACTAGTAGCCCGGATAATCTTTCCAATTTGAAACACTATGTGGGTTGCCAATTTGGTCCCTGTGAGAAAAAAGAGCGGTGAAATTTTCCTTTGCGTGGATTTTTGAAATTTGAACAAAGCCTCCAAGAAGGGTAATCACCCTCTCCCCTCATTGGATGAGGTGTTGTAGATAGTAAATGGATCCCAAATGATGTCTTTCTTTGATGGGTACTCTGGGTACAACCAAGTCATGGTTAAGTACGAAGATAGAGAGAAGACAACATTCACCACTAAGTGGGGAATGTTTGCATATAGGAGGATGCCCTTTGGTTTGATTAATGCGAGAGACACATTTAAAAAGGCTATGGACATTGTGTTTGAGGGCCTTGTGACTCAATGCATAATCATCTACATGGATGATTTGACCATCTTTTCCTGGGACAGGTGTGACCATTCTGCTCACCTCGCTCAGATCTGCGAGAGGTGCTGTCGGTATGGAATATCCCTCAACCCCAAGAAGTGCATATTCGAGGTCACTGAAGGGAAGTCACTCAAGCATTTTGTCTCCGAGAAGGGTATATCCACTGACCCTCAGAGAGTAGAAGCATTGCTAAACCTACAGATGCCTGACAATAAGAAAGAGATGCGGTCTTTCTTTGGAAAGATCAACTTTGTCTGGTGGTTCATTACTAGATTCGCTGAGATAGTCAAACCACTCAAAAAAATGATGAAAAAGGATACCAAGATTGAGTAGAGTCCTGAAGAAAAGTGGGCATTCACCCAGATCAAATAGAAGATAACAGAGGCACCTGTCCTGGCTAGCCCAGATTACTCCCTCCCATTTTACATTTACTCCTTTACTTCACCGCATTCTACCGCGACAGTATTAACTCAAAAGGTTGAAGGGGAAAAACAACCAATAGATTTCATGAGTTCCCCCTTCAAGAATGCCAAAGTCTGATATTCATCATTGAAAAAGCAGGCCTTCACTCTTGTTCGCGTTGTGAAGAAATTCTAGCATTATATTCTCCGGACCAGGTTGTGAAATCTCTGCTGATGCAGAGTGAGTTGGGTGAAAGACGAGGGAAATGGATGGCCATCCTTCAGGAATATGACTTGGAAATGTAGCCCATGAAGATAGTCTGAGGCCAGGGACTAAGTCAAGCGATGGCAGAAGAGACTCCCCACATAGAATGTCAAACTTACACGGTGGAGTCTATCACTCGAGACCCGTGGTATACTGATTTGGTATATTTATTGCTGAACAAAAAATGCCCAGAGGGGTTACCTCCTAATAAATTTTGCACTCTGTGGATGAAAAGAACTCACTTGATGATCAAAAACTCTGCGCTCTATCGCAAAAACTACTAGGGAGTGTACCTTCGATGCATTGATAGGGACCAAGCTGCAAGAATGATCGATGAATTCCATGGGCAGTTTGGAACTAGGCATGGCTTAGTTGATGCCACCGCCCATCAGATCCTCTGGGCCGGGTATTATTAGCCCTATATATTTAAGGATGTTTACACCCACATTCAAAGATGCCACACTTGCCAAAGAGCGGAACACCATGAGCGTAATCCGGCTATGCCTTTACAGCCGGTCTTTGAGGCTAGGCCCTTCGGCCAATGGGCATTCGACTTCATCAGGGAAATCAACCCCAACTCGTCTGCCAACCACCAGTACATCTTGACTGCAACTGATTACTACACCCGGTGGTTAGAAGATATACCTTGTAAGAATAACATGGCAGATGTAGTCATTAAATTCCTGGAAGAAAATATCGTCACAAGATTTGGAATGCCCTTTGCTTTAGTATGTGACAATGGTCTAGCATTTTCTTTGGCACAATTACTTCAATGGACCTACAATCAGAAGAACACTCAAGTTTTCCAACAACTACTACCCCCAAGGGAACGATGTTGCTGAATCTATGAACAAAATTCTACTTGAAGTGATCAAACACCTGCTAGAACAGAATCCCTGGGATTGGCACCAAAATTTGAGATTTTCCCTCTGGGCAGATTGCATTCAAATTAAGGCCACCTTGGGAACGTCCCCATTCCATCTAGTTTATGGCTAGAACCGAATATTCCCAATCAACTTGCAGATCCTAGTATTGTAGTTTATGCAGGAATTCAACAACTGGGATAATATTGTGGAGGTTCGGCTCCTAAATCTGGTGCGGATGGAGGAACATCAAGACACAACCCTAGAACATTTCACGCATCATCAAGCAGTGGTAAAAAGATGTTTTGACTGCAGAGCCCAATACAAGGCCTTTTAGATTTCAGACTTGGTCCTGCTATGGGTCAAGGTCCAGGAAAAGAAAGGGAAGTGCACCAAATTCCAACGGCTCTGGCTCAGACCATACCTAATCTCAGAGATCTGCGAAGCAAATACCTACCACCTTAACACCATGACTGGAGAACCTATCCCATTTCCTGTCAATGGACAGTTCCTCAAACATTACTTTGAATGAGGTTCATTTGCCTAAAGTTGTATTATATGTAAAGTCCCTTGCTTGTAAATATTTCTTTCCTGGTGCCTTGTTGGGAGGTACCTTGTCTTGTAAATAAGCCTTGCTGGCTGTCCTCCGGGACCGCCCTTTTCTTTGTTATTTTGTTTTCTTTAGGTCTCAATGTTTTGTTCTCCTTTTGAGAAGACTGGAATGCCTCGCATAACACTTGGTCCCTGAGATGTTGTCTTTGACATGGTGAACTTAAGAACCTGTTGTTAGCATGGTGGAATCGATCCGGTCTCTGAAGCTATTTTACGAGTTTGGCAGTATATTATGAGCAATCGTCATCGGGTTTATTTCTAGAAGTCTGGCAATTAGTGAAATAAAATGAGGGACAAGTAATCAGACATATCGGTGGTAGATCGGTCACACTAAGTTGGTTGACCCAAGTCTAAACTTTTAAAAGATTCTTCCTGGGTCTGGAGTTTTTCTTTCCCGTCCCGCACAACAAAATAAGTGGAAGGGTGGAAGAAGTACCGCCATTAAAAATTAGCTAAGCTTGAGCTTAATGGTGAAAGAAGTACCACCCTCCCACCCATAAATATACAAAATAACAAGAAAAGGCAAATGGGACAAAACTTTGGTCTCCGGGGGAAACAAGCGAATCTGATGACTTTGTGGTTTGATATACTTAGTGCCTCTTCTCTACTTATTCCAGAGGTCATTGACTTGCTCTTCCTTCCAAAGTACACAATCCACCACTGATGAAAAGATCATGGACTAGATCCCGCATGGCCGGATTTTCTCAGACGTATTACTCCTCGCAAGTAAGATGCTTCGAAGTAACGATTCGTTCCAGTTTTTCTAACTAGAGATTCTGTAGTTCTCGAATGCGATAAAGCATTCATCCTAGATAGTCGCCATTTGTTATGCCCTTCATCCCCGTCCCTACATTTTGTATGCAAAATGTTGGGTCCCCTTTTTTTCTTTCTGCTTTTTGCTCTGGCCTTGTCTTTTCCCTTTGTTTCCTTTGTTTTCCTTCTCCAAGGTTTTCTTCCCCCATGGTGTTGTCTTTGCTTTTGTTTTTGTTGTCTCTCGTGTCTCCGGGACCCGGTCCCAAAGTTGGTTGTCTTTTATTGAGAGCCAGATTCTGAACTCCAGGATTCTTCACCACGATGTCTTCTTTTCTTAAGATGGTATGGTTGCATGAAATCCCTGGGCCCGAAGTCTGTCTATCTGGAGTTTGTGCAAGGAAAGGTAACTTTCTTTTATCGTGGGTATAAATAGAAATTACCTGTCATTTTCACAATTACCGTGATTAAAACACTTAAGCAATCTGAGCGATTTGAGAGTGATTTTTTAGCAATTTAGCGATAATCCAGTGTGAGCCATTCCAAGCTATTCTAAGCAATTGTGAATGGTTTGTGGTGGTAAGTGGTGATCATTTGACGGTAGAGGTTGTTGCATAGCATTCGCAGTGAATTCTTTTCCTTGCCCTTCTTCATTTTCAAGCTGGTGCCCTCTTTCCTCTTGGTTTTTCTTCTTGTTGGTTTTGTGTTGTCTTTCTTTTCGGTTTTGTCTTGTGTTTCTTTCTGGTTCACCGCCTGTTGGTGGGTCGGATCTGCCCGAGGGTTGTCTGCCCTCTGTGTGGATGTAGTTTAGTCTGTAAAATAATGTGAAAGTTGTAAATGTTTTGTACATTCTCTGGTTTATTAAATAGTCGCTCTGCATTCTGTATATTTGTATATTTTGTATATATTGTTGTGTATCCTTCCATTATGCATGTATATACCCTTCAACTCTATGTATATGGTGTATATTTTGTGTATATGTGTTTGGGTAGTATGTTGATCTCGCCGTGTTATATTCATTTCTGGTTCCTAATTTGCAAGCTCTCTTTGTGTAGAATACTGCCTAGGTGGAACTCGGGCCTCGACCGGTTTCAACCAGGTGGTCTTCTCTCTCCTCCATAGACCATCCTGCCATTCATTTCTATCCCATGTGCACATTTAAATTTGTCCAAGTGGCCTTCAATTTTTGCACATTCAAAACAGTTGGCTCCGCCACCGTCACCATAACTTCTATTTATTGCATGCCCACATGGCGTCCATGTGGGTCTAACGGCTCACTTTTTGTGCACATCTTCCAACAGTTAGTTCCCCCGACTTTAGGTCTCTTTCCATCACCCAACCCACATCTTGGATTTACTAAGTATGATGAGACCCCCAGATCTAGGTATTAGTTAAATTTTTGAGTTTGCAAAATATATATATACTTTCTGGGATCTTTGAACTAAGCTAACTTTTCAGGGAAAGCGAGCACCATAGTAGTAAGATCTCCGGACCACGGAGTCTTTATTTATCTATATGTTTTAATGGTCACCTTGCCTTGCAGGTTTTTGGAGAAACATACTTTTAACATGTCTAAAGTTTCCGCATCTTCACCACCTAGGAGTCTGAAACTTCCTTCCACGACAGTTACCAGAGAAGCTGTTAGGTTCAAAATGGAGAAGGCTCTGGAAAAACTGCCCATCAGCATGAAATACGTAAAGGAAAATGTCATCATGGGCTCAAAGGTTGAGTCCAAAGTTGAGCTCATCACCGACACCAATGTCAGGACCTGGCCTGAGATCCAGGCCTTGGTAAAAATGATGTACATTCAACGACAGGCCAAAGATACATTGGCCATTAAGATCAGAAACTCTAGGATCCTTAAGGCAGCTTGCTTCCTGTGCTCAGTGCAGTCACCGGAGCTTATTCTCACACTTCTAGCTCACTACAACACATCTGTCTGGGCTGTTATGCTTGCAACCCCAAAGCCAACAGGGTCTCCTACCCCCACGGTGTCCCTCAACCCCGATACCTTCCAAATGGGGTTGGGGATACCCCAATTCGACATGCCAACTATAGTCACTAGATCAGATGCCTTGGCATAGTTTAAGCAGTTGGAGGAGGTGGCCCGTATATATATGAACAATCATTGGCTCAAGGTCCCAAAGAGAGACCCCAGGAGGATGAAGGTAGAAATCCCCTGTTCTGAATTCAAAGAAAGCATCTAGATGGGAATGATAGCATTATGCTGGGTCTTCGGGCAAAAGCACGCCTGAGAATTCTCTAGGTGGATGTATTACTTCTTGCTTGGTATCAGAACGGGCGCGAAACATTTTGATTGGGCCGCTATAATTTCTAACACGTGGACTCCCAATTTCTTCAGATAGTGCAGAAGAAAAAGTTTTATATGACTTCTTATGTTCTCTGGGCCTTGGCACAACAACGACCCTGCTCCAATGGGTTACTCACTGATGGCATACTCGAGGTAGCTCCTGAACAAAAGGCCCCTTGGGATAATTTCCCATAGATTCAATGAGAAGCCAATTTTTCTAGTTTTTTCCAAGTAAACGATGCCTTTGTTTACTACAACCTGCTCACGCCCACCCGGGATGCGGGATACCGCCTATCTACAGAGGTGATGAATTTAGTCAGGAGCTATGGCCATTACTATATACAATTTCAACAACATACATACATAAGGGTAACCAGCTTCTTTGGGAAACCCTACTTGTTGCCCAAACACTGTGGGGACAAGATAATTCTCCTAGAGTATTGTAGGCAAATCCTAGAGTTGCATGCACTTTTTGGCCTAAAGAAGGTGACGAACATCCCATTCCCAATCACTTGTGGGAATTATTCATGCAGTCTGGCCACCGCCAAAGAAGTAGATAATGAGCTTAAGAGCTATAACTTGGTAGAATTGTACTTAGCGTGGAAGCATTTTGACCCACATGGCAAGATTATGACGACACTTCCCCGGGTGTCAGAGCCCCATCAATACCACATGGAAGATTTCTGGGAAGACTACCAAGATGATGTGAAAGTCCAGGACTGGCACTATGTCAGGATGACCGCTGGGATGATGGAAAGATTGAAGCTTTGAAGATTTCTAGAGGACTTCTCAGACGCCGGCTCCACAGTATATCCCCAATACAAAGAAAAGGGGATCGATAAATTGGCCCTCCCACTAGTAGACTGCGATGCCTAGGAGGGACCCACTATTGAAGAGTTCACTCACAACATGGTCGAACAAAGCCACGTCTATTTTAAGGTGTTCCCCGGGAGTGTCCGCCGGGCTGCCTAGCCGATACCAAAGTTAACCCCAGGGGCCGGGACTTGTTCACAGAAGGGAGATAAAGGGAAAGGAATAATGGAAACTCCAATTGTGCAATAAATCTCCATAAAAGAAAAAATAAAGCAATTAGTGGCAGCCTCCCAACAAATGAAGGAGAAGTTAATCACACGGTTGGCTACTCCGGTACTTATGACCGGACAAATTCGTCCTCCCTCCTCTCCTTCACTAGCAGCCTTGATGATTAAGGAAATGGGGGTGGGTCCAGAAGAGAAAGTAGTACTAAGGGATGTGGGGCCACCCTTAGTCACCAGGAGAAAGAAGAGGCTCAACCAAAAGCCCAAGGCAGAGCCAAAACTAGGGATGCCCCAAATCCCACAAGTTGAGATCCTTTCCTCTGACTCCCTGGAACCAAAGAAAGAACCAGAGCCTACGCAGGAGCAAGAAGAGAAAAGGGAGGAAGAAAAGGAGATAGAAAAAGAAACTACCTCCAAGGTCCCAGAGATACAGAACACGGGAGTGGCCCAACAAAGTGAACAAATGGCATCCGCTAGGGGAACTGGACCTTTGGGAGCAACTGTAACGCCTGCCACCATATTCCAAATGCCACTCCCCAGAATGACATTTGGGAAGGTAATCAACATGGCCCAAACACTAAACCTTGACCCGATTCCTCCCCCATTGCTGAAAGACATACTAGTCGAAGAGGAAATTCTAGCAACAGAGGTTGAGGAAGAAGAGAAACAATAAGAAGAAGAAACCCGCAGGGTGGCCGATGAAGACCAAGACATGGTCGAAGATACAGATGACAAGGTAGAAGAGATAAATGTCACTGTGGGAAATACTATTAATGAATCAAAGGATGTGGGTAGGGAACCGGGTGAGACCCATACCACCGAAGAAGAACAACAGTAAGATATTGGGGAGGAACCCAAGGAACAAGCTTTGGTTAATAAGACACCCCTGCTACTACAGTGGTTGTTGGAAACCAAGAAGAGGAAAGCACCACTGACTCCCTGAGCTCATCTCTCCTTGGCCGAGATGATGGCTCAGGCCCAAGACCTACCAAAGGCCAAGAAAGCCCGGATGGTTCATACTCTTTGAATCTGGCTGAGCGGAGAAACAGTTGCAGTAGTAGCAACACCTTCCCCAAACGCTGACGAGGCAACCGCCAAAGCTAGAGATTACAATATCATAGAGATATCACTGGGGAAGAGGGGAAAATAGGGTGAGGTTGACCTGTTGAAAGAGGTGGCTAAGGCAGTGGAGGCCCATTATGAAAAAGAGGCCCAAAGGCTCAAGGCGGAAAAGGAAAAAATTGCAACCCTCATGGGCTTGCTAACTGAGCTGGCCTGGCCTATCAGGGCCATTCCTCCGGAGGCCTCCACATCTGATGCACCACTACCTTAGAGTGACATAGACTCCCTAAAAGCAATGAAGAAGAAGGCCCAAGCAGTCAATGAGTGGGTCACTCTGCAGATAGAAAACACCCAGCGCTTCCTGGTATCCACCCTCTAGGACTTGTATATGGCCCGCCATGTTCTGCATTAGGCAGAAACTATTATCAACATATGGGAGGGTGACATGGAAAATTATGAAGCATGGAAGGTAGAATTTGAGGTACTTCTTGGCCTTGGTGAGGAAATGGTCTCTGAGTCCGGGATTCTGGGGGAGGAATCATTCAATTTTGTGAGGACCCAACACTCCAGACTTGACCTCACATTGGAGGTGCTCAAGAAACTGGTAGGGAATCTACATGAGAAAGTCAACATGCTCCAATATTCTTCAAATTTGTATAAGAATTTTGTCACAAAGCTCTTCGAAGCTGACCTGTTCAGTACTGACACATGCACGCCAGAGGAATACATTTTGGGGAAGTTTGATGAATTAACAGAGTCAAGATATCAATCACCAAAGGGAGTAGATGGAACTCAAATGGAGAGATTGACTCACATGATCCTTAGTGGTCATGATGTAGTGAAATTGGCTGATGAATTCAAGAAGAATGTTCCAGAGTTAGGAGAACAGATTGAGGTGGCCAAGTACCTGCAGTCCAGTGTCAAAGAGATTGGTGAGGATGGAATCTCCTACCTCCTCCAAACTTTCAATGACAATAAGCAACAATAAAGTTTCTCTGGGGCTGGAGAAAACCTAATAATTTGTGTATTCTTTATTCTTTTGGAACGTAAGTTCTCGAATCCCGGAGTCCTAGATCCTACATTTTTGTATTCTTTCAGTGATCTGCGTCACAGTCCCCAAGGCCGACCAGTCACTTTCAAGCAGTTAATAAAGGTTGTCGAAGGTTGTCAGAGGGCAGATAGCTACATCAAGGCACGTCAGATCAACAATGGGTTTTCTCGAGGCGCCACTTCGGACATACACCTGGCACATTGGAGATAGGGTGCCGTATTTCCCATTTATGAGGCTGTAGCCTCGATCCCCGGGGGATTAGATTTCTTCCCTCTCTTTCTCAGCTCTCTTCTCAAGGCTGATTCTTCCACTCCATCTTCTTTTCTTATTCTTTTGACTTGTCAGGCCTATTCCATCTTAAGGCCTTTTGTAGGGTGGCGCAGGTAGTACCGACCACCGGATAATATGTTCTATTGTACAGTATAATGTAAATTAGGGTTAGGGTTAGATGTAAATGTGTATAAATAGCAAGTCCAACCCTTTTCCAAGGGTCAGCAAAATTGATGATTTTGCAGTCCATAGTAATAGAGAAGGAGTATTTTCATTTCAGTTGTAGAGCTCAATGCTCCTTGGTCTTTAAGCTTTCAGTAGTTAGATGCTCCCTTGGGGCTACCATTGTACCATGCACTAGTGCTTGCTGGAAGGAATGTTAATGAGGAAGAGATGGTTCTTGCAATGACATTGTTGGCACTTTTTCTTCTAAGTTATTGGTGTTTTATGTTTAATGTTCTTCATGTCTTCTGCTCTGATACTTAAAGTAGATTAACGACCTCCTTTCCCTTGCTTCTGATCGAATATGAACTGATGGTTGTGTATTTCTTTGGTATTTAGTGTATTATATCAGAGCATTATTGATGTATTGAACATTTTAAGCATAACTATAAGTAGATGAAATACTTTTGACCCTGCAGGATCCTTTTTCAATTTATTTGTTAAGTGTAAAAATGCTTGGAGAACCCCAACCTTCCTGAATCCTCGAAGAGAACGAGTTTAAGAAACTAGCTATCCCCCTCAAAAATAGTCACCTCTCCCAACAAAGCCCCACACCATCGAGACCCGATATCTAGGTGCTTGGAGGCCCGAAGAACTTTATTTCCCCGGATAACCTTTTCAGGTGGAGTTGGCTGGTACCCTGGTACCCGGTGACAACTTATGACTGCTGGCGGACCCGGTCACCGAAGTCCCGTCAATAGATTTGATACACAACAATTTGAACAATATACGGGTCTTCCAAAACACATATCAGAATATATCTACATTACGTCCCATACTTTCTACCCTAAATACTATTGTTCAAAATATTGACACACTTACACGAAAACGTAATGTTGTTGTTCATTGGCATGACCATATGCATGCCCAATTTGATGATGGAATTGACCATGATGGGATTGCAGCCCTTAATATAACTAAAGATAATATATCCTCCCTTTTGTGAATCCTAAAATCAGATTAAAATTTGACCCTAAAAAGCCCAAATTATCTATTAAATGGTGCACAAACAATGCAATGTGTAAACACTTTTGGGATCGTTGGTGGATGGTTTTTGATAAACCACCCCACAACAATTTGGAGGTCCCTTTATATTTTATAAAAAAAATGTATCTTGAGTTTGTGCTTGGTCACAATGTAAATTATTGGAGCATGAGGCCCAACATGGGCGAAAGCAGAGGAGCTCCTCAGACTAGGCCATTTGCCCAGTGCAAAAAGGCCACTACCTTTGTCCCCCCACTAATGTCTCACCCCCTCCTCTAGTGCAACATCCATACATCATTGCAGAGGCTGCCTCATAGAGTATTAGGGTCATTCACATGCTAAGTGATCAGTTTATTTCCCAGACCAGGTCATTGTTTCCTCGTGCTATGGATGATGATGGTGCATCGACATCTAGCAGCAGTTCACATGTTTGTGTTCCCCATACTTGCATTATGTGGAAGAATTTGTGCCTTAGATTGCTTACTAATGGTAATACATATCAATATGTTATTTATGAGGAGGATACAAGAGACACTACTACAGAGGCTGCAACACCTCATGGAGTATCTACATCTCATGAGAGTGACAAGGAGGGGCATGCAGAGCCATGGACTCCTACTGATATGGTAAGAGTAAACATTATAAAGAAATTTGTTGCATGACCTATTTAATTTAAAAATAATTTATTTATTTAGATTAGTTTTAATGAATTCATGCACTTATGTATATATATTTGGTCCATTTATGTTCTTTCATGACAAAGGAGGAGTTTAGACAGGTGGATGACTCCACAATTTTGGCCATTTCATTTGGCCTTGACACCTATACGGTATATTGTAAATTATGTACCCATTAGTTATTTTATATCATTTGGTTTACATGCTTAAATCTCTATTAGTTAGAGCAATAAAAATCATACATTTACTAATATATTTTCATCTTATTGTACTCTTGCAGGTATCAGCTTATGTCAGTGGGGGTACAAGGGGGTTCCTTCTTCATGTGTCAAAAAAGGAAAGATAATTAAGTGTTTAAGATTAATTATGCATGCATATGTATGCCACTTGTGTGTAGTAATAAATATTTTACATGCACTTTATTGTATAGGGTGTGGCTCTTGATGATGTCCTAACACAAGTTCAGGAGCCTAGGCTGACAGGCATCTCGATTCAGAGTGATAGCCCAATTGTACATAGATTTATATATTGTTATTTATATTTTGTAATCAGGGTTGTTATGATGAAGTACATTTATATATAATTAACTATCTTTTTGACTCTCATAGGTTACTCCCAGTGTGAGGGAGGCCCCACAAGAATCTTTCATATCTTTGTTGACCTAGCCCACTATTCCATAGGAGAGATCAGCGGACGTAAGTTTTAATTTTAGTTCAATGAATTTGTAATTTTATTATGCTATCATCCTATTTTGTAAATTTATTACTCTATGTTGCACCTTGGGCCCCTACACCACTCTACTAATCTCATTATTGCAAATATATATTTATAGGTCAGAGTTGGTATTAGTGGCGTTGTCCCTTCGCTACCAAGGGCTTATGTTAGGACACTTGATCATGGTAGGCGACTGAGAGGCTAGGTACAAATGTTTGTATTTAGTTACAATTTATAATGAAATTAGTGTTTGAATTATGAATTATATATATGTACAAATCATATAAACTAATCAATTTAACTTGGGTTTGAACTCTTTTTTGATGCAGGATCAATAAAATCCAAATAGTTCTTCAAAGAGGCTAAATTTTGATAATCCCCCTATGGCATATGATGTAGTTTTAGTTTTGGTTATTTAGAGATGCCACTTGTCACATTTTGAGATGGCATATATGCCACATTTTACACCTTGAAATATTGATTTTGTAGACATTTTGAAATGACATGTGCAATATTTTTATATGGAGATACTTTTGATACTTTCTATATATAGAACATTTTCATTTTTATGTTATATTTGTGTCATCTTTTGTATACACATGTATTATTCATGTTTATGGAATTGAATGGTGAAGTTATATTTTGACTATGATTATGATTGTTATATCTTGAAGTTATATTTTAAAGTTATATTTGATTATCATTATGATTTAAATTATATCTTGTTGAATTTATATGTCAATTTGTTATAATAGATGCAATAAATTACCGAGATCACTCAAATTCTCCTTTGTTTTGTAACAATACCCAAATCCTTCCTTCAATAATGTATCAAATTCTAGACCCAACCCACTTCAATAGACCTATCAATGGTCAAATACATCATACTTTGTCCCACTATACTCCACATCTTAAGCTTGTTCTACCAACTTCATGCTCGTTCATTCAAACATGCTTCATGTTCCTTGATTATCTACATTTTCCCAAATAGATTCTCTAACCCAAATACTTGATCCTCACTACAAATTTTGATTCTAAACCTTCCAAGGGACTTAACATACTTGGTTTATCCTATCTTCAAATTACCAAGTACTTATCTTGCATAGCTTTACTCCAAACTCCAAATTATCCTTTCTAGGCACACAATCTTATTCCAAAAAGTTCAGCAGGGACTCTTTTTGGTTGTTTCCTCCAAAACTTTCCAAAATAATTCCAAAAATAATAAGTGTTTTAGATACCCTTTATAAATTTATAAAACATATGCCAAACTCAACCCACATTGTTTTGTAACATCATGCTCAAAAACTATTGTCCTCAGTCACATACCTAGGCCTAATTGCTCCAATTTAGAAATGAACCCATTTAAGAAAATGCTCCTAGACCTTTCCCCTTTGGAAAGTAGAAAAATTTAGTCCCAATTAGAAAAAAACAAACTCAATTTGGTCCTATGACCCTCACTGCAAGTTTTGGCATCGACTGAGATTTCCTTACCAAATTCAAATGAAGTCGAATCTCACAAAATTGAGAGAGGTTGTTGTAGACCTCGACAACACAATCTCGTAGCCCCTAATAGTTTTTTGGTACCTCTCAATAGGTCCAAGATATGATCCTTGGAAGATCGCTACCAAATCATGCTTAGTGCACCTTGGGGACACTTGGGACGAGCATGGTCAGGAGCGTTCTAGTGACTTCGTGGGCAGAACATGGTTGTCACTAGTGTTTTCCTGGCCAACCAGAACCGATGGAGCAGACGATTCAATGCCAGGACAGATGGTTTGAAAGATAAGCTATGGAGATAATTTCAAATGACCCTCACTCCATAGTGAATCCTCTATATCAATCATGTATGTATCCATCCGCACTTATGATGCAGAGGCTTGGAGAACTCCACAAATTAGACAAAAAGACTCCACACCTTTGTAAAAAAATCCCAAGGTCTTACCGTGTACCCAAGGGATTCCGCTTGCTCCAAGAGGTCAAATGACTTCCAAATGGCACAAGGCTAATGACAAAACTTCCTAGGGTCCCAATAAACCCCAAACAACTTGTCTTGATAGGTTACAAGTGCATAATGGCATCATTCCAGAAGATCATGTTAGAATAATATTGTATAAGTTATAATGGCATCATTCCATAAGAATCAGAGTGTTGTCATTCATGGAATGATCCATTTCATTACAAAAATACCAAACTATCAAGTAAAATCTGTGACTTTCAAAGACCAGTCAACGTTTATTGATGAAATCTGATTCAAATGAACTTTCAGATCATCAAAGATTGTTTGAAAGGATGAAAATAATATCTCTAAAGCGTTAGAAACAACAATCAAACTTGTAAGAATTCAAAGCATGCAAATGAAATAAGTAAATAATCAAATATTATGGGTTTTCATTGCCTATTTCTAAGAAAATATGTACTTAGATCCCTTGTTGGCACTATTGGCCACCCATACATGATTTTGGTCCTAAGTCCTTGTCAGGACTTCTAGGACTATTGGCCATCCATACATGATTTTGGTCGTGATTCTCTGGTCTATGGGGGCAGGGAATATTTTGGTAAATTTACACCAGTTTAAAATCGGGTACTCGATATTTTTGGGTACTCAAACAAATGGTGGGACCTAAATGAAATAATTCAACTTTTACATATAAAAGGTGGCGGGAAATGCATATTTAAAAGTAGAAATAATATCATAATGATATAAATTTAAAATAAAAGAAGTAATACTTTAAATAACATGACCATCACAACATAAATACAAAAATGATATATAATGCATATTATTATATTATTTATATACATTATCTTTATCTACATATATTTAAATAAAAATAATTTATATACTCTATATAAATATAAATATTTATTTTATGATGTAAGTTTTGTATATTAGATTTCTTCAATTTATATACTAGATATCTATATATTTATTTGTAAATGAATATTATAAAAATATATACTATATATAAATAAAAATTAATTTATATCATATAATATTTAAATAAAACAATATTATATTTGTAAGGTGTAAATTATGGATGGCCTCCTAAATAGAGTTTGCACAATAGAGATTTGTATATAAAATAAACCTATGCCATAATTTAACCATTTACATTTAATTTGTAATTGATAAGGGATATAGATTTGGAATTGAAAGCAAAGATTAATGGAGTAAAATACCTACCTCACATCATAGAAGATCTGAAAATACCATTTTCTAAAGCCTGTGTTGAGTTTTTGGAAAATTTGGGACCGGATCTAGAATGGAAACGTAGAGACGAACAAAACCCAAAAATATTTTTCCGTTATGACACAATTATGATTTGTACCCTCAAGTCAATGTCACCATTGACCCATAATTTTTGATTCTTCCCTAGGGCAGAATTGACCTAAAAAGTATTCGATAGGAAATTTGTTTTTGGATCCTGGAAGTTTGTTGAAAAGGGTATCCAAATTTGCGCTCTGATCCACTCTTTCTGAACCTGTAACTCCTGAAACAACACCTGCAAATATTTGAAAAAGAGGGGTTTTGGGGTGGCTACATAGGGTTTTGCCTTAGTAAAACCCTCATTTTGGTGATCTCCACCTCCGTGAATAGTCAAATATAGTAGAATGTGTGTGTGTGTGTTGCTCTTGGAAAGAGCTTTGAATGTGTAATGTCAAGATCTAATCCTCTAGATTAAAACCCTAACATGAATTGAAAATGAGAAAACAATGCATAGATTTGAATATGATAAATAAAGCATACCAAGCCCCCAAGGCTAAAGTATTCCTACCAAACTCATAATCCATAATTGCTACCCCATGATGGTATCTTTTGAATGCTTGAATGTTGAAAATGGTGGATCTAAGAAGGAGGGAAGGAAGAACTCTCTCTTGCTCCAAAGAAGATCCACAATGGCTTGTACACAAAAATGCTTGTATGTATCAATGCATCATCATATCTTGTCATCCACTTGCTTCTTGCATCATCGTGATTCCATAATCATAATTGCATCATATCATCTTACGATTATCTTTCATGTCCAAATGAAGGCAAAAGAGAGTGTTTATATAGATATCTCAATATAGACCTCCTAGGGCAATGCAAGGGACCCAAATTCAAATTTCACCTTGAATTATGGTCCAATTAAAATCACCAATCAAGGAGGGGATGTATTAATCCTAATATCAAGTAAAATACTTCCGCATCTAGACCTGGGGACCTATTTTAAGTTTTAGAACCTTGATAAGCTCCAGATTTGAAAGCGGGGACCACCTCCTGACAGAGGTCAAGGTCAACCTCAAACTTGAACTAGGTCAAGGATGACCTAGACCTTGAACTAGGTCAAGGTCAACCTAAATTTTGACCTAGGTCATAATCAACCTCAACCCAGACCTGAGGTTTCAGGCTGGTCTCCTTGGGAAATCTGCAGGATTCCCAGGTCAACCGGGAACCCAAGAAGGTGAGAAAACACACTAGAATGCTGGATAGAAACACAAAGGCCTAAGAGTGGGTATGATGAAGATTTAGGAGAGATAATACATAGGTTCTACCTAAAAATGGAGTCATAGAAAGGGAGATTAAGGAGGACCCAAAGGATCCTAACCCTAATTTCACCTAGAAATGCAGAATCAAGTGCATATGCATCCTAAATGAAAATCTAATATGAAAAAGTACTAAATGAGGGTGCTAAACCTACCAAAATGGAAGTGATTCCATTTTAAGATGATACATTTAGCCCCCACTTTAGCTTAGGAATGACACTATGTGAATATGCGAGCTAAAGCAAGAAAATATTGTAAAGTAAAAAGGATATAGCCAAGTCCTCAATGTGGAGATCCTACAAGAAATTATTAGTATCCGCACCATGTAGCACACAAGGTTAATAAAAATCCATAGATCACCTAAGCCTTACTAATATGGTTTTTCTAAGGGCATAGATCCCCTTATGCCTCCCTGTTTCGGCTTACTTTAAGTCTGAAAGTTGAAATAGGGTGATAAGGTTAGATCTATACACTGGATATGCATTTTATTGAAAATTCCTTTCCTAAACCATTTAAAAGATTTAAAATATTCCTAAACTAATTCAAAAGGTTAGGTATCTGAATCATGATTCCAATTCCACTGACGACATTGAAAATGGAGCTACCAAACTCAAGTTATGATGAAAAGAGTGAATGCCTATCTAAATGCATGTAAAGGGAAATTCGAATTTGACCTAGGTAAATCTAAACAAAACCCTAATAAAACTCTAATTTTCAGCTATAAATAAGATGAGGAAACACTTATCTTCTCATTCTTACCATTTGTAGAGCTTGGAAACAAGGAGCAAGATACCAAAGAGAGAAGAGCTTTGAGCGAGTCACATGGAGGTCCTGAGAGAGTGCCTAGCTAGCGGACAACCACTGCCTGAGGTAGGTTCCTTGTTTTGATGTTTTTGATTGAGAAATTCCTCTTTTTATAGGGAAGGTTGACCTTGACCCAAAAAGGTTGACCCTCACCTAGTTATGTCGACCTTGACCCTTGAAGATCAACCATAAGTGGTAAGGTCCTATCCTTTCTGGGGATAAAGTCAACCCTAACCCAAAAAGGTCGACCCTGACCCAGGAAGGCCAACCTGGACCCAAAAAGGTCAACCTTGAGTAGTTCAAGTGAGTATTGCAGTGGTTTGATGATAAATTATTGATATGTTGTTGTTTGTGTTGTCAGGATCTTGTCTGTCTCTAAGAGCACCCCTTTGGAGGGCTTTTACTGACTCTCAAAGAGAACTTTTCCAAGTTACAGCAGGATGAGATACAACTATTGAGAGATGTGGGATTTTACTGGGTAGCAGTCCTACCATAGATGAGGTTCCATTGGTCCATGATATCATCCATGATAGAGAGATGGGATGAGGACACTTGTTCCTTCCATCTTCTATCAGGAGAGATCACGATCACACTAGAGGATGTATATAGGATCCTACGACTTCCAATTTGAGGCGAGCTTGTTAGACTGATAGTGCAGCGGGGTCCTCTTGAGGTATTTTCAGATGTGGAGTATTGTTTGGGACAAGTACCACAAATGAGGACCCAATTAGATCAGATCACTCTATCGGCCATACTAGCAGATCCGACACCCTTGGTACAGAGAGTGATGTTATGTATACTCTCTTTGGTTGTAATACCCAACACAAAGGGTACAATTTTCTTAGCACCATTCACCCATCTTGTACGCAGGATGGAGAGTGACAAGATTGTTTTCTTATGGGGCCGTAGCATGTTAGCCCATCTTTACCATGAGTTGAGTTAGTTAGTGAGATTTCAGCGTGAGATTCTTACAGTATGCACCTTGCTACAGGTTTGGATATTTGAGCATTACACATGTACATGACCACAGGGTGTTCCGGTGATGGTAGATGCGAGTACATTGAGAGATTTGTCATATCCACTAGTAGATGTCTGGTAGTATGGAGATATCCTCTTTTAGAGGGTACGCTTTGACCATATACCAGGTATTGATGTGATATAGAGACCATACTATCGGATGATAGGATGGCCACATAGTCAACACTAGTTGAGACACTCCCAGCAGTGCAAGCTTCTAGAGAGTCCTACCATTCATACAATGATGCCATATTATTATGATAGAGTGATGAGATAGTTTGGTTTGACATAAGGGGTCCCCCAGATAGTACCTTGGTATGAATATCTGAAGAGATACAATTTGAGACCCGGAGCCATACGCCGACCTACAATAGAAGATATTGTAGATAGCGAGACAGATAAGACTGGGGATACAGAGGCAAATCCCAATGTATCCCATTCAGGTGTGAGTAGAGAGTATATCAGATACTGGAGTTTATAAGGGACCCACCCCATCTTTACTAATGACTACCCTACTGTTGGGTTTAATGGGAAGTAGTACTGAGAGGGGAGGGGTGAATCAGTACCTCTAAAATTTTTAACTCTTTTCACTATTCATCATTAGTAATCATTCATTACTGTATTACCGACCATTACTGTTGTTCTTTCTTATACATGTAGTATTAAATCATAATCTTTAATTGTTTGCAACATTCATAGAAACATTCATGAAAGTAATAAACACATAACACAAGATATGATATTCGCAGAAAACTCCTGTTAGGAAGTAAAAACTATTGTGGGCATGGCACCCACAAAACTTCACTACCTTCAAAATGGAAGGGAGCTGGTAAAGGCTTATAATTGATCGCGTATGATGATATACCCTATTAGGAGTATTAAAGTGGAGACCTATTAAGATCTACTCTGTTAAGAGCTTTAGCAACACTGATTTAAGTGTGCACTCAGTTAAGAGATTTACAATAGGATTGTTAAGTCCACCTTTCTTGAAAGGATTTCTTAAGTGTACTACACTTGTTAGAATGAGTACATATGATTGACCTGATTGTATACAATTTATAATTACTAATTACAGATCCATTAAAGCTCTCATAATAATAATATCACCTTAAGTGACTGATTAATACCTTTCTCTGCTAGTCGGTAGCCTGTGATCTTGTTCTTGAAACTGATTTGATTCTTTTTTGTCCTTCTGCATGAAATCTCTTGTCTAGTCTTTAGATGCTCTCCATGGCTACAATATTCATCAAACAACAATTATTTACAATAGAATGAGCATCTATTTATACAATTATTTGACCTATCTTAGAATCACGCATTACAATCTTAACTCTTAGATCCAAGCTTTATAACTTGACCTTGATCTTTAGTTTGCATGTTTAAATCAGTAAAAATAATTAAAAAAATAATAAATACATTTATTCCTCTACACATAATGGATTTAAAAGCAAATCAAGAAGCTATATATACAACTTCAGTGATTTATTTGACATGGAAAGTCAGATCCACTTTTTGCGGGATGTAACTGACTGTCAGTTCTTGGTCATCGGGTTGAACTGAAAGTCCATCGGCATTCCTTTGTTGAACTGATCATCAGGTTCCCTTCATCTGTTGGGTTCCTCTCTGTGTTGTTCTGTTGGGCTACACTATTGTTACTCATCGGGTTCCATTAACCTTTTTGTCATCGGGTAACATTGAATAGTGTTTGTCAGGATGCTTTGAACTTGGCCGTATCGGGTAACCTTGGCATCGGGTAGTGTTGTGCCCTATCTCTCGGTGTAGTGTAAATTGATGGTGTAAATCATGTTTTTCCTTGTGTATACTAATGGAAAAATATAATTCCTTTAATCCCCCCCTTTGACATTAGTATCAAAAACTATTATGTGCATAATACTAAAGTGTTTAGTATGTACCCATGTCTATATCCTTGTCATTATATGACTCCCTTTAACAGTATGCATCGGTATAGTATAATTATATATGTAGATGTATACTTGTCTTTGTACTACACATTCCATGTTCTTTTCTCTTTCAGTTGTATGACTGTACACATCATTTCCCCTTTTATGCTAACTAAACTATACATATCATTTGCCCCTTTATTTGATACTCATGACAAAATGTACAACTTATAAGATGCCAAAAATTGTGACAAAAATGTGTAACTTACAATGTGTTAATAATATGGGAATGGGTTGTCTTGATATCTTCAAGCAATTTCTCCCATTTTTCTTATAGGAGTTCTAGTGCCATGTGCTCTAGCTCTAGCCTTGCATGCATATCATAAATTTTGTTTAGGACAGACATTTATGGGGTGGCAATTAGTGTGTTTGCCTTTATCACATGTTTTTGCAGTAGTGAAAGTGTCAGTAAGAGCTGAGCTTGGAGCTCATTTACCTCATCTCTGTACTTCATCTCTGCAATCTGTATGTCTTGTCTCAATTTCTGAGCCTGTTTGAGTTTCTTATTGTGGAATTTTATTGCCTCTACATTATTTGTGAGACTTTGTGCACTTGTCATAAGATCAACATCTAATTGTTCTATCTTGTTGGTATACTCATGTGTGAGTTGATCAAGTGTATACAATTTCTGTATCAAAGTAATAGCTTCTGAGATGATTGGATCAATTGTGCTCACTAATTCAGAAAGCTTTACCTTTTTCAATGCCACTTCTTGGCTTATCTTTTCTTCTAGCTTGAACTCATACTTTTGTTCAAGTCTTTCTTCCATGACCTTCTCAGCATCTGTTCTAATATGTTATTGCATCTGTGAGTACCTCCAATTGATCAAGCATTGGGGTTGTCTAATCAATATCTACATCAGGTACTATTTGCTGAAGTATTCCTCTTGCTACTTCCAGTAGCTTTTCCTCCTTTATGGCTTTCCTTAGTTTGTCTTGCATTTCCTTCCTCTCATAGAGTCTTGCATACTTGGTCAATTCAGTTGGATCCAATGTCCTCGGATCACAAACTAGAATCTCAATGATTTCATCCAGAGTTACTGGATTCTTATGCTTTCCCTTTTTCTTCTTTGAGACTTGTGGGGATGCAGATGTATGAACTACCATTTCTAGTTCATTTTTCCTCTCTGAAGTGCTTGGTGAAGGCTTTTTTGATGATGCCTCTTATGTTTTCTGCTTGGAGTATACCTGCCAGTTTGGTGAAGATGTCTCTTCATCAACCTTGGGTGTCTCTGCATATTTTTCTTCTATTTTATTCTCCAGCTCATCGTGCTTTGCTTCTTCACTCTTATATGTCTGTTTGTCCTCCTCTACCTCTTATGTTTTGTATTTATTTTGATCAGTAGATTTATCTTTCTGATCATCAGTTGCAGCTTGCTCTGCAGTTGTGTCCTTTGTATTATCTATGGTGTCTTTCACTTCAGCCTCACCCTTGTCCTCAGGTGTGTTTGAGTCCTTTGCAGTAGATCCATCATTACCCTCTAATATATTGATTGCCTTCATTAAAACATGCATATTTCTTTGAGTGGTGGCTTGGGTTGTATCCAGAGTGGTGTCTTACTTGTCAGTTTGGTCTTTTTGAGAAGTGACATCCTCATCTTTTTGTATATTCTCAATAGGGTCTGCTTTTGTTAAGTCCATGACTGATGTGTCCTGCCATGTCTCATTAGCAACATTCATATCTTTATCATCTGATGTCTTTAAATCTTGTTTTTTGTTCCTGATCCTTAAGTGTAATGAATATCACATCATCTTTCTTCTGGGGATCTTTATCAGAGTCATAATTGGTGATGTATTGAATGTCAAGATCATTCGTGACTTTGTCCAAATCAATTGGTTCCATTTCTTCAACATTGTCCAAATCAATGTGCTGAGGACTTACCTTGTCTTTCTCCTCCTCTCTACGAGGTGTGTCAGTGAGAAGTAATTGTTCCTCATGACTTGTTGACTCTATTGGCAGATCTAGGAGTTGTCTCCATTTTGTTTCGGTCATTGTATCTAGCTCTATGAACTTATTTTGTAGCACTTTGTAAGCCCTTATTTTGGCTACAAATTTTCTTGAGTGCTTCTTCATGATTTCTTTGATTTCTTCAATCTTAGATTCAAGAGGCATTAGTGTTAATAGTATCCTCTCCCTTGCTTCTCTCTCAGTCTATAGAGCATATGACCATTGTTGAGATATTTTCTTACCCAACTCCTTAGGTATTTGGTTGACAAATTCAACTGGTACATATTTGTACTTGACCATTTCCCTTATTATGACATCTTGTATCTTATTTTGGTCCTCTGGTTTGAGTGTATCCCATTGTCTGATTCTCTTGTCATGCATTGTGCTAGATGCAACAATAGATTCAGCAGCCTCATCAATTATTTGATTCCTATAATTCTTCTTCACTACATCAGGCTCATCCTCTTTAGAATCCTCTATGTCACCTTTAGTTCTGACCATTATTTTTCTCCTCTTTATAGGTGTTGTCTTTATAGTTTGTTCCTATCTTGTTTGTTTTTCTGGTTTCTTCCTCTTATAGGTCCTTACTTGACCTTTCTTAAGAGGTGTGGTATCGGTCTTTGCAGTTTGACTCCTTGTCCTTTGCTTCTTTGTAGGAGGTGGAGGTGTATTAGATTCAGTCTCCTCAGAATATGATTTCTATTCATCATTCCCTTCACCGATGGTACCCTGTTCATCGGTTTCCTCTAGTTGTTCTTGTTCCTCCTTAGTAACCGATAGAATATTTTTGAGATTCTTAACCATCTTATCCTTTTAATTGATAGTTTTCTTGATTTCTAGGCCTCTTTTTATCTTTAATCTTGCCTCTTCATAGGTTTCGAACATTGATTGTTTGATGTAAATAGGCTCATTGATCAATGCATCAATTGCATTTGTGGCCTGATCTATGTTGATTTCATAATCCAGTGGTGCTAACCAAGCTATTCTTGGTACAACTGGTTTGATGTGGGTGAAATATGTGTCCACCATAAAACATATCTCATCCCTATGTTTTTCAACAAGTTTTTCAGGGATCCTTGTCCTTTCCATCATATTTTCCTTGAATTTAAGGAAGTATGCAGTCATAACAGATTCAAAGTTATCTCCTAGTGACTTAACTAGTTAACTAATATGTAATGTTACTGGTTTTGTAGTGTCCCATTTTAGGTTTCCTACTAAAGGAAAGTATTCTTGAAAGTAGAAAAAGATACACATGATAAGTGAGCTGAACTTACATGTGTTAGTCTTTGTGGACCTAATTGTGATCATTTTTTCATTAATTTGTTTCAACAGGATCTCACATAGAACCATTTGTATGCCCTTTATCACTATCTTTTAAGCTGTTCTTACTGATGTTGCAGATATGTTGTTAAACCTGCTTTCTTGAAAGATCTTATAACCAATCACACATGCACCGAACCTTAGTTCCTCATTGGTGATGGTGTTTACTTTCAGTCCTTTGTTGTCCCATTCAGCTTTTGTGAGCTTTGTGACTTCTGGCCTAGAGGGATGCTTGTGAGCCTTAGGCTTGTTAGTTATTGGATAACCAGTGATAGCGTGAAGGAAATCCTTGGTGATTTCTTTGGGTTGATCTAACCACAACTTTTGGTCATGCAATATGCTAAGAACCAACCTAATCCAGTCTGTCTTGAAGTCCCTCAGGAAATATAGGGCATTAGTTATCCCTTTAACCTCTAAGTTTTTGTGCTCTTCCTTTAGGTTCCCTTCTACATCACAAAGCTTCTTAAAAGCTTCATCCATCTCTAGATCACCTATTTTTGCAATCTTGTAGTGAATATAAGACCTAATGTCTTCTATGAGAAAAACCCTAGGTGGAATCTTAGAGAACGTGCTAGTTTCATGGGTTGCAATGCAATCTCTGGGCATATCTTATATTTGGGTTCAACACAGGTGTTGTTCTGAATTAACCATACCACATTCTTCTCATCACTCTTGATTTTTATGGATCTTGACGTGGTTGCCATCATTTTTCAAGTTTTAGGGCTTTCTTGAAAAAAATAATGACAGAGATCTTTCGGTGCCCTCGGTACTTACTTCGATCCGTGATAATGGTGAATAATCTATTTGTTGAGTTCTTGGATAGTGTTGAGTTCTGTCTATCAAATGCTCTTTAATCACTCTATTTTCGGTTTGCTTTCTCTTCAAATCGTGGGTGCAAAATGAAATGCTCCCATCGTCTATTCATAGACTTTTTTCCCTAAGTCTTTGTCATAAATGCTCAATGAATCATCGGGACATGAAGATAGAGTTCGTTGGGAAGGCTTTCAAAATCATCATTGGTGTTGACATGATGCTCGGGACAACTGTTAACAATTTTTCTTTTACCGATGGATATCGATATTCTATCATGACAACTTTTTCATTTTTCTTCCTTACCAATGGGTGTCGGGTTACATTGGTAACTTAACTATTTTATATGTTGACTAACAAATTTTGGTAAGTGTAAACAACTCATCCATTGTGTTCACTGCTGATCTTTAGTATGTGTATACCGATGGGGTTGTTTTCTTAGAATTGAAACAAGTAACATAATATGCATCTTTATTATGCAGATTTTGACTATCTATCGATTTGTATAATGGAACTGATGAAAAATATGACTTGGTGTAGTGCAGTTCCATACTTACTTGTTCATCTCAAGTGGGGGTGGTGATGTCACTAGATCCATTGGATGGGGTATCACCATTTGTATTACTTGGTCCAGCTTCATCATTGCTTGAATATTTTCTCCACATTTTGTCTCTAGCCCTCCAGATATCTTCAATGGTATTTCCATTGGGATATGTGCTTGACTCTGTCATTTGGTCTTTGCAATATTTCTTGAGATGACCAACTTTGTGATAGTGTAAGCATGCCATTCCGGGCTTTGACCAGCCTCTAGACTTTTTGGTCCATTCCCTCATATAGTTTGCAGCAATGTGATTTTGTCCAAGTATTGTAGTCCCATACATATTGATTACCGATTCTGTTTGGTTGATAGGGAGTTTCTTGACCTCTTGGCTTCCATGCTTGCCTTTTATTTTTCCAACATTCAAGACTTGTGTTCCCATTCATCTTGCATGTAGGACAATATTTGTCCATGTAGGTTTCCTTCTTTGGTTGTTCCACCTTAGACTTACATTCATATGCTTTATGTCCTTTCTTATTACATTTATAACAGAATCATATGAATGAAGATGTAGATTTAGGAATACGTTTCATTTTTCCTTGACATACATTTGATGTGTGGCCTTTCTTTCCACAATGCTTGCATGTCAGCTTTCTTGGTCTTGGATTTTCAAAGACATTCTTTAGATTGGCTTGATTTGATGATTCTCCATTTTCGCTAAAGCCTAGACTGTTGTTGTTGTTGAATCTTCGTTTTCCTTCAAGAAAATCATCCATTCTTTTATTGCTCTCTTCAGCCTTTTTGATAACTTCATTATGTTGTTGTTGAATTCTAACCTCATTCTTTAGTTTTTCATTTTCTTCTCTTAGTTCACTAATATCCTACACTCTTTCAATGAGTTATACATTCATTATATTTGCTTCTTGACTCATTAGAATAATCTAATTTGTGATCTCATGGTGATGTTCAACATGTCTTTGAATTTCTAACTCCTTTTCCTATAGCTTCTATGTAATCTTCCTTATATCATCAATAAAAAGTGGTCTTTCTATTTTAGCATGTCTATCATAACTCATCACATCAATCATTCTTACCATCTAGGACTCTTGACCAATTCGCAACATCTTTATTTGCTTTGTTAGATGTTGATTGATCTCCTACAGATTTTGATGTTCTCTTCTGATGTTTTTCATTGCTATGGGTTGCCATACCTTTCCTCTCATCCAACAACTCTCTCATCTTGATTTTAGCTTCTTTATACTGTTCATAGAACATCTGTATCTCAAGATTTTTATTCTCAATATTCTTATCAAGTTTGTACTTATCCATTATATGATCTTTTCTCTTAAGCCTTTAATATTTTCCAAGAAGAGACTTAGCTTTGATACCAACTGTTGGGATTAATGGGAAGTAGTACTGAGAGGAGAGGGGTAAATCAATACCTCTAAAACTTTTAACTCTTTTCACTATTCATCATTAGTAATCATTCATTACTATATTATTGACCATTACTGTTGTTCTTTCTTATGCATGTAGTATTAAATCATAATCTTTAATTGTTTGCAAAATTCATAGAAACATTCATGAAAGTAATAAAACAAGATATGGTATCGCAAAAAACACCTGTTAGGAAGTAAAAACTCTGGTGGGGATGGTACCCACAAAACTTCACTATCTGAAGAATGGAAGGGAACCGGTAAAGGCTTACAATTGATCATTTATGATGATCTACCCTGTTAGGAGTATTAAAGTGGAGACCTGTTAAGATCTACTCTGTTAAGAGCTTTAGCAACACCGATTTAAGTGTGCACTCGGTTAAGATATTTACAATAGGATTGTTAAGTCCACCTTTCTTGAAAGGATTTCTTAAGTGTACTACACTTGTTAGAATGAGTACATATGATTGATTTGACTATATGAAATCTACAATTGCTGATTACAGATCCATTAAAGCTCTCATAATAATAATATCACCTTAAGTGACTAATTAATACCTTTCTCTGCTCGTTGGTAGCTTGTGATATTGTTCTTGAAACTAATTTTATTCTTTTCTATCCTTCTGCGTGAAATCTCTTGTCTAGTCTTTAGATGCTCTCCATGGCTACAATCTTCATCGAACAACAATTATTTACAATAGATTGAGAATCTATTTATACAATTATTTGACCTATCTTAGAATCACGCATTACAATGTTAACTCTTAGATCCAAGCTTTATAACTTGACCTTGATCTTTAGTTTGCATGTTTTAAATCAGTAAAACTAATTAAAACAATATTAAATACATTGCTTCCTCCACACATAATGGATTTAAAAGCAAATCAAGAAGCTATATATACAACTTCAGTGATTTATTTGACGTGGAAAGTTAGATCCACTTTTTGTGGGATGTAACTAACTGTTGGTTCTTGGTCATCGGGTTGAACTAAAATTTTGTCGGCATTCCTTTGTTGAACTGATTGTCAGGTTCCCTTCATCTATCAAGTTCCTCTCTGTGTTGTTCCATCGGGCTACACTGTTGTTACTCATCGGATTCCATTAACCTTTTTCTCATCGGGTAACACTGAATAGTGTTTTTCGGGATGCTTTGAACTTGACAGTATTGGGTAACCATGGTGTCGGGTAGTGTTGTTCCCTGTTTGTCAGTGTAGTGTAAACTAATCGTGTAGATCATGTTTTTCCTTGTGTATACTAATGAAAAAATATAATGCCTTCACCTATAGGTGATCCAGGTCTTTTAGAGACGATGCAACGAGGTGGTGACATACTAGAGGAGGAGGAGGAGGATCATAGAGATGAGGAGGAGCCCATCCCTGAGGGAGATCTCTTGGAGGAGGAGAGATTAGAGGAGAGAGTAGAAGAGAGAGAATATGAGGGAGCATATGAGAGAGCAGAGGAAATCCCCCCAAGTGGTAATATAGGTGCAGATGATCAGGTGATCCATGTTGTACCATTAAGATCATGATGACCTCCCCGTGCACATACAGAGACACCACCACCTACACCAAGACATAGTGAGTGAGGAGAGGATAGTCACTTCATGACCCCACCATATAGATCCTCTTGTGACACCCAGGAGGAAGATCCAGGTATGGTACATGTAATTTGATTAGAATATTTTAAGTAAATGTTTTTCTAGAAGAAGTACTAAAAGATAAATATGTTTGAATTCTGCAGCTAGCGTAACGGAGTGGAGGAGCTTTGTGTCTAAGGTTCTGAAGGATACATGTATATTCTACCAACTACCAGCTAGCAAGTGAGAGTCCCTTATCAGACAGAGGGATCTCGATAGGCATGCATATATTTTTGCATGCGTCCAGCAAGAGCTGAGGTTATGCAAAGAAAGAGAAGAGAAATTGATGGATGACCTACAGAGAGCTCAAGAGCGTAACTATGAGATGAGCATATCAAGGATTTGTACACAGACTACCATACCAAGATCTTCAGCCTCACATCACAGAGAAGAAATAGATGGGAGCCACCGACCCTTAGAGCGTAGAGATAGAGATTGATAGCCATGGAATATGTGCCATATATGTACCAAACTCATGGATGTTTATATATATATGAAAAATTTTGCTTGCTCAATTAGTTCTATGATTGATTACTTGCTCTTTTCATCAATACATAAAAAAACTTAACATAAAGAAAGAATGAATTGATGTATGAATGTATTCAAATCACATAACCTAAAAAACAAACATAACTATTCTATAGGGAATACACAAATACATGAAGAAAAATTAATGTGTTAGGGATAATAATGTTTGAGATGCATAATATTAATAGGTTCCTTAACGGGAACACCATTCATATCAGCAATCTTATAAGCACCTAAAGTAAAATCCTCAATTAACACAAAAGGTCCAAACCAATTTGGGCTAAATTTCCCTTTTTCACCAGGTAAAGCATTCACATTCCTTTGATTTTCATATAAGAGTAAATAACCTACCAAAAATGATCGTTCAATCACCTTATGATTATATTTTTTTTGAAGTGATTTATGGTAAGCGTTAATATGCTCCAAAGCATTTATTCGTTGTTCATCCAACATTTCTAATTCTTGCAATCATTGTTCCTGGAAAGTATCCTTGTTAATTATCCCATGGAATGAAACACACAAACAAGGTATTTCTAATTCTAATGGCATAATAGCATCAGTACCATAAAAAAGATTATAAGGAGAAGTACCCGTGGCAGTACGGACACTAGTCCTATAATCCCATAAAGCATAAGTAAGTTGGGTATGCAATCTTTCACATGCTTATTAACTATTTTCCTTAAGATTTGTTCAATAACTTTGTTTGATGCTTCACCTTGACCATTAGATTGAGGATAATATGGAGTAGAAAATCTATGTTGAATATGATATTTCTCCAAGAATTTTGTGACTTCTTTATTTTTGAAAGAAGTTTCATTATCCGAAACTATCGTTGAAGGAATACCAAATCGTGCTATAATATGATTAAGAAAAAAATCACAAATAACATCCACTTTAGTAGAACAAAGAGGAATAGCGTCTAACCACTTTGTAAAGTAATCTGTAGCCATGAGGATGTATGTGTGTCCTTGAGAAGAAGTTGGTGACATTTTTCTAATAAGATCAAAACCCCAAATACTAAAAGGCCACTGAGCAACTTGATTACGAAGCTCACGAGCAGGAGCATGAATTAAATTACCATATTGCTAACACCAAGGACACTTCTTAACAATTGTAAAAGAATATTGTTCCATTGTTTTCCAATAATATCTCATTCTAAGAAGTTTATTAACTAAAGATTTCCCACCAAAATGTCCCCCACAAGAACTAGAATGAGCTTCTGCTAAAGCTATCAAAAATTCAGTTCTACCAAAACATATTAATAGAAAACCATTATAAGAACATTTGTAAAGCATATCACCCAAAATGATATAACATGCTGCAAGCTTCCTAATATGATTACACATGTTCCTTGTTGCTGATTCAGGAAATGTATTGTCTGTTACATTAGGTGAAATCCTAATCTTCCAAGAACACCTGCATGCATAACCCTGTCACATGGAAGAAGCAAAAGAATAGAAAGAGAGAAAAAACTATGGATTGTTTTGTGAGGATTCCATTCCATCCTTGACTTCTTCCAATACACCTACATCTCCTACAGTTTCCAAACCTTCCACAAATCCTTCATCTGACAATGCTTTTCATGCAGTTCCCTATAGTTATTCTCAAGGGCTACCTCTTAAAGATACTCAAGCTAACCTTCACTTGGCTGAAAATAATTTAAATAATGCTAAACCTAAAGAGCCTAAGCCTTCATATGCTATAATTCCTACT
>MU226008.1:56862-68964 GCA_018584345.1 Thuja plicata | reverse complement strand
GGGCCTTCATTTTACATTTTTACACATCCATGACTAGAGAGCTATGGATTGATATTTGAGGCCTCATTCTTGAGCAACCTTGAATGGAATGATTCATAGAAGTGTGACAACATTTATGCACACAACCCCTGCCACTAAAAAACTCACTAAACCATCTTTCCGACAATATCTGGTTTGCCAAAAATAGAGTCCAGATGAACAAGATATGGCTCCCAGAAGGCAAAAAAAAACATCAAACTTTGACAGAAAAAAACACTATCAAAATGGAAGAACCAAAAAACCCAAACTCCACCATTGAAAATATCTCAGAAATATCTTTTCGGTGATATAAAGAAGTCAAAAAAAGGCCTCCGTTTGCTCCAAATAGAGCAAAAACACCATCAGAGGGATAAAAAAGGCTCTAAATTTTTTTTTAGCCCCTGGGGCTTAAAAATTATGAGCCTCTGGGCATATGGAATGCATAGGGGGTTGAGGGTGGAGCCCTTGGTCACCAATGTGACTGTCACCAAGGTGAGGGAGCCCACTGGGTGGCGCTGTAGGTGGGCGGAGCGTCGAAGTAGACGACGGAGCCGGTCGGCCATGGAGGGCGGCAGTGGTGGGCCGGCGAGGGCCGATGGTGGTGGTGGGCCGGTGAGAAGTGCTGGGCTGTTGCGGGCTGGGCCATGGTGGCGTGCTAGCTTCACATTGGCTGCGTGGTGGTAGCACCCAAAACAAGCCCAAAAAGGGTGTTTTTTAATTTTTTTCTCAATTTTTGTGCCTATACGGCCTTGGAAACCAAAATTTGTTTGCCTCAGAGCCAACGTTGTCCAAAATGGAAATTTTTTATATGGATTCTATAGTTTTTGGGTGCTTTGAGCTCAATGGTGATGTCCGTTTGAGCCCAAAGTGACTAGAAACAAAGCCCACCTCTAGATCCACATAAAAAACTCTAAAAACTTGAAAACCTCCTGCTTCTGAAAAACTTCAACAAAACATGAATAGAGAGCTATAGGATGGCTCTGATACCATGTTAGATTAGGTGAAATCCTAATCTTCCAAGAACACCTACATGCATAACCCTGTCACATGGAAGAAGTAAAAGAACAGACAAAAAGAAAAAACTATGGAGGCCAAAAGATAAGAGGCATCATGTGCACATTCAAAAGAACAATCTCCTATAATGAACAATATCTCAGTTGTAAAATAAAAAGAGGTGATTCCTTAAAAAGGAATCACAAAACCCTAAAAGGGAAACCCTAAGGTTGGCTTAAGCAACTAGAGTGAATAGGTGAGTTAGTAATTAGATCAAAATGATTTAATTAATAACCTGAAAGGCCTATTACTCTAACATTGTCTTTCAAAAAATGAAAGATATGCGAATACCATTCATCCAAATGCAAGTTAAAACAATCAATAGTAACCTTATTAGAAATTGCAAGGTGTTTAAGAGTGTGTATAGTAAATTGAAAGTCTTTGGCATTATTCTCAAGACAAACCAAGGAAGCTGCGCTTGCCATGGCGTCTGCGTGTCGATTATCTTTCCTAGGTAAGATTTGAATCATAGAAGAAGAGAATTATGAAAGAATATCAAGAGCCAATTCTTTATATTGAGTCATTTTATCATTCTTAGTCTGATAACCCCCTTTGATTTTCTCAACAATCAATTTTGAATCCTCGTAGATTTCCAAGTTTTTAATATGAAGGGATGAAGTTGCTCGTAAGCCAGCTATAAGAGCTTCATATTCCGCAATATTGTTAGTATAAGGAAAGGTGAATTTATATGACATAGGGATTGGTTTCTTTGTAGGAGGGACCAAGATAATTCCTACACTAGAACCTGTCTTGCATCTAGAACCATCAAAATATAATTCCCAAGCATCTTCTTGCTTAATAGCTAAAATATTCTCATCAGGAAATTCTATTGAGGTGATGCTCGTATTAGAATGAGGACAAGGAGCTTCAGCTAAGTAACCAGTTAAAGCTTGTCCTTTAATTGACTTTTAAAGAATGAAATTAAGATCAAATTCTATAAGTAACATCCCCCACTTAGCCAGAAGACCAGAGAGATCAGTTTTTGAGAAAAGGTGTTTTAGAGGATCAAATTTAACAATCACATGAACCTCAACATTCAATAGATAATGCCTAAGTTTTTGACAAGCGTAAACTAAAGCCAATCATTTTCTTTCTAAATTAGTATATCTTGTTTCATAATCAAGTAAAGTTTGACTGATGTAGTATACAGGTATTTCCTTACCTTCACTATCATGTTGAGCCAACAATGCACTCACAACATGGGAAGTAGTAGAAGTATATAGATAGAAGGGTTTATTAAATTGAGCAGGTTGCAAAATAGGAGGATAAGAAAGATACTCCTTAAATTTCTCAAAGGATTGTTTACATTCCTGGTTCCAAGAAAAAGTGGTATCTTTTCTAAGCAAGGAGGTGAAAGGAATAGTTCTATCGGCTAAGTTAGAAACAAAGCAATGAATAGCTTGTATTTTCCTTGTAAACTACATAATTGAGAAATATTCTTAGGAGGAGGCATGTTAACAATAGCATCAATCTTTTCAGTATCGACCTCTATGCCTCGCTTAGAGATTATAAATCCTAACAATTTACTAGAATCAACTCCAAAAGAACATTTCTTAGGATTTAATCTCATATTATAAATCCTCATTATTTCAAATATTTGTCTTAAAATAAACACATGGTACTCTCTTTATATAGATTTTGCCAAGATATCATCTACATAATCTTCTAGAATCTTATGGATATAATCATGAAAAATCAAGGTCATAGCATGTTGATAAGTTGCTCCCGCATTTCTTAATTTGAAAGGCATCATGACCCAACATAATTTTCCCCAAGGTGTTATAAACGCAGTCTTAAGTTGGTCTTCAATAGGAATAAATATTTGACTATAACCTGAAAACCCATCCATAAAATATAATAAAGTATGTTCCGCTGTCGAATCCACAATCATATCAATATTGGGTAGGGGGTAATTATCTTTTAAGGATGCTTTATTTAAATCTCAAAAATCAGTGTACATCCTTATCTTATTCTCTCCTTTAGAAACAACCACAATATTAGAAATCCATTCAGAGTAATCAATAGAATGGATGAACCCTGCACCTAATAATTTTTCAATTTTAGCTTTAACTAACAAGGCAATTCCCGGATTCATCTTTCGGATTTTTTGTTTCATAGGTTTGACATTAGGTTTGAGAACAATATTGTGAGTAACAATATTAGGATCTATACCTGGCATATTTGAATATATCTAAGAAATTATATCCTTATATTCAAGCAAGAGGGAAACCAATTGATCATGTTCATCTTGGCTCAAACATTTCCCCACTTTGATTGTTTTTTCAGAGTCATTCTCATCCATTTGAACTTCCTTAGTCTCATTTATTAATAAATTAATTTGCATGGGAGAGTCCATTGTCAAAGGAGAAATATCTTGTTCATCATGTTCAAATAGGCTTCATTATTCAAACAATAAGGCTTTCTCCTTTTATGATGAAACGTAGGTAGATCTTGATAAGCTCTTAAAAAATCAGCTAAGGCTTCATCCTCAGGAAATATATCCAAACTAGGCTTTTGATCCATGTCAAGGAGAAGTGCATTAACCAATTTTAAATGTCCACCATAGATATGATTGACATTAAGAGGAAAAGTCAACGGTTGTTTATAAGGATTGAATCCTAGCCCATAAGTATAATCATAAACTTCATTGTCCAAAGAAACTTGTATACCTTGTTCATATTTTCCACATCCTTTCCCATTGAATCCTTATTTCCTAAGTAAATGATAACCATAACCATATCTATCAGCCATATTAGATTGAGTTAAAGGAGCGACATATGTCACAATGTCATATCAATATGGTTTTATTGTGTTAATTCTTTCTTTAAGGGAAGCAACAACAAAGTTACTTTTTAATTCCCTAGAAAGCGGAGAAGGAATAAAAACTTGTTTTTAAAACCCATTTTGTTCCTTCATGAACTCTAAATCAGAAACTTTGTATTCTCCCATAAAAGAAGGATTAAAATCCAATGTTCCCCAATCATCTTCAGTCAAAGAAGAGGTTGGAGCTTCAACTTGTTTAACTTCAGGTAGTTTCTCAGGTTTCTTACTTGGTTGTATGGGTTCAGAAATCTTAGCATATTCTGCATTTAAGAAAGGATTTGGAGCATCATCCGCATGTAATGTATACATCAGATTGTTATAAATGAACCTAAACTTATGATGTAGAGTAGAAGGAATCACATGCATAATATGTAACCAAGGTATGTTGGCAAGTTGACACTCAGGGTTTATATGACTAGTTTTGTGTTGTCATTATGGCAACAAAGTCATATGAAGTTTTGATAAGTAAGTTCACAAACTTTGAAGATCAAAATTTGGCTAAGTATAGAAAACATAACAATATAGAGATAACAGTTGATCAGAGCACCAACGTACGTGCGTAAAATTGAGTCAGAGTATGTGCCTTTATACTTAAGCTTTATGATATGTTATTATGCTTATTCTATACACGTATGGTAAGATATGACAGTACTGAGAAGTTACAGCAAGTTCAAGTGCCACTAGCAGTTCAACAAATAGAGCATGAAGCCGACTTCAGATTTTGATTAGAGTATAATATTTTGTTTTGTAATGGCCATGCGCCTATTATAATATGTTTTTAATTATTTCTTTAACACACATGTAAGCATGCTTAAGCCAATTCATTTGGAAGCGTTGTGTATATTTATTTTGGGCCGACTACGGTCTTGTTTTCGGTCCCATCTATTCAGGCATGTATATATACTTAACATGCAATTTTGTATTAGGTGTGAGAATGGAAAATATGCAGAAAAGATATCCAGAATAATAGCATAAACAAATCAGTATGAGATAGATCTCTTTAAGAGATTAGAGCATCAACACATAAATAGAACTGATCAGACAACAATGTCATAACAACAGTTCATCTTTTGATATAGTGTATATCTGTTATCTGAAGGTTGTAGCCTTCATCCTATTGGGTAGTGAGCTCTGGTAGTGAGCCATTCTCCTTTAATAGGGTTTTGTAAAGACTCCCAATAGGGTCATTGTACTTGCATTGTAAATACTGCTCCTAACAGGGCAAAGGAACTCTAACAAGTTCATAAGACTAGTACAATCATTTGTGGGTACTAATTCCCATCAGGGTTTTCCTCTGATCAAGGTTTCCCCGTAAACATATCTTGTGTTTTGTGTCATTGTGTTATGCTTCATTTGTTATCTATTTTCTTTAAGTTTCAAATTGATGAAATAAATATAATTGACAAACACTGATTCACCCCCCTCTCAGTGTTTCTAACAATTGGTATCAGAGCTCTGGTCCTCAGAAAGAAAGTTTAACCACTTGAGGAGATCATGGATTCAATAGAAGTGAAACATCTGAAAAACAATTTTGAATCAGCCCTTGATGATCTTGACAGATCTGAAAAATAAAATGAAGAACTAAAACTAAAAGTTGATGGCTTCCAAATGCTTATCAAAAAATTAAGAAAAGATTTGAAAGACTGCTCTACGAATGATTTGGGAAAAATGGTCAAAAAGATGAATGAAGAAAACATGTCTCTGAAGGAAAATATTGAAGATCTAAATGAACATCTAACAGAGAGCCTAACAACTATTGAAGAAAAGACCAAAGAAAGTAAACAATTAGATGAAGAACTTATGCAAGCAAATATGAAGATCTTGGAGTTGGAAAACATCAATAAAAAGATAGAATCTGAATTGACAGAAGCAAAGAATCGTATTGAAAAACTACACAAGTTCTGATCTAATTCAATCACAACTCTATGCACAAAATTTAAGAGGAGATACTACTAGTGTTGGATACAATGTAGCACAAAGTGAAACCAATACAATACAAGAAAGTAAGAAAGTACAAGAAAAATCTACAGAAGTAAAGGCTACTGAGAATCTTGTAGAAGCTAAAGCAGAATCATCTAAAGATGAACACAAGATAGTTAACCAAATTTGTTATGCCTATAACAAGCATGGAAATTTGGAAAGAGATTGTAAAGAGGTAAGACCCTTCAATGGTTATTATTATTCTTGTAATAAATTTGGTCATAGTGCTATACATTGCAAAACTAGTCAAAGAAATCAATCACATTAGAACCAAAGAAATCCGACTCAATACAATCAGAGAAATCAACCTCAGAGAAACTATCAGAACATTACATGTCAGCCATGTAATTATAATGGACACACAGCCAAGCAGTGCAACATGGTAAACAATATCAATAGACCTCCAATCATTTGTCACTCATGTAACAAAAATGGACATATCTCAAGGTTTTGTAGATCCAGAACACAAAGACAAGAAAAGCCTAAAGGATCATTATTTGAAAAATATGGAGAAGTCAAGTTTGTAAAAGCTACAAAAGATTCAGGTAAAATATGGGTTGAAGTAAATAAAGATGATGATGTCAACAAGGTAGTAGATGCATCCATAGTGGACACAACTTCTACTTCTCATTAGATGACCCTCATGGTCTTAGGGGGAGCTATTCAAGCTCTAAACCCTTGCGTGGCTGGTATACTCACCTCTGAGTATGCGCCTATGGATTCATGTATTTGGTCATGAATTGAGAAAGTATGCATGGATGCACAACTTTTACTTTGACAAAAACAAAGATTGAAATTCTCAGTGGAAACCACGTTATGACAATAAGCATTAAATGCAGTAACTTATATATAATTCAGTTTAAGATCTTATATCTTCACTTTGCATTCAAGATTGAGCATTTAGAGAGCACATGAGAAATAAGCATCGAAGTGTTGAAGGATAACCATTGATTGGTTAGCAAAATGAGTTAAAGTTGAAACGGAACCCTAGCACAGACATGTCATTTCAGAACTCCAGTAAAACCCTACTTAAGGAATCAACAAGTAAGTATGGAAGCCCCTGTAGCCTTTGAAATCACTGAAAGGAAAAGATTCATGTTTAAAAACCATCCATTCAAGTCAGTGCTAGATGATGTAGAAGGGGCACTTACCAAGACTCCATTAGGAGTCATGCATGTTGAGGACATACGTGCTTACCTTTACTGTAAGAAGGAGTCTATTGGTGACAATAACATAACAACACTCATGGAATCAATGATGAAACCTGATTACTCATTCAAAGATGAATTCTCACATCTCACTGATAACCCTATTTTTCAGTATACAAATGCGCATGAGTTCTATGAACTAGAATGGGTTAAAATTCTACTCAGTAGGATTCATGATAATCTATTTTGGATTGGTGAGGTTCATGTCTGCATTACTGCTGACCTCATTCATGAGATGATTGGACTCCCTAAGGTTGGACTTTTTCTTCCCACTGGAAAGGATGTCAAGAAACAGGTTGAGCAGACATGCTTATCTAGAACCGATAGGCGCGGGATGATTATTGATCCTATTGTGGAAAAAGAAATCAAACTCATCACCATGATACTTGGCTACAAGTTTCAACATGCTATAAAAATTAATAGCATATCTATAGCTATAGTTCTGGAAACAATAAGGATGGCAAGAGATAACACACAATATAATCTTTGTGAGATATTGCGCACACAACTAATTGAGAACATTAAATCTATCAAGCATGACAAAAGCAAAATATTCAGATTTGGCTCATTGATTATATAATTATACTTCCACATTGTTGTTAAGGTCTCTAATCTTTACCTAGATAGGAGCAAACCTACTTTGTCTCCAATTTCATTAAAAGCTACATCATAAAAAAGAAAGTGTAAAGGACTCTATGGATATGGAGATCAAGACATTCAGAATCAAGATGTAGAAGAGGTTTAGAATACCAGAGAAGATAGTTGAAAAATAACACCATATGCTTCATGGTGGAAACTGACTGTACTTGCATGGAAGAAGTTGAGCCAAGAACCAAATGGATTCACCCACTTGGTTATGAAGTAGAAGAACATGTTTTGGAAGGATATGCATAAGTTCTTTTATCTCCGCCTAAAGATCCAAAAGAGCCTAGATGGGGCACAATCAGAGAGAAGAAAAATCAAGTTTATTTTGTCCTACATAGTGTAGAAAATAAGAGGAAGGTATCAAGGATTACATATAACATCCTGAAAGTTCATGGTGTCACCTAGGAAGACCTAGATAAATCTAGGGAAGCTAAAATTGCAAGAGAACTTAAGAAAACACCTGTAGAAGTCAAAATAGAAAAATCAGATGATATCCACAAGAAGAAAAAGAAGAAGTCTAATGAGAGTACATCTATGCCCTCTACTACTATTGACCTAGAATCCTCTCTACCTTCAGTACCAAGAAAGATGACTAGAAGAAGGAAGCAAGTTCCCACAAGCCACCCATCCTCAAGGACAACACAGAGAAAAGTAAAGAATACTCAAGCCCCTCCTGAGGTAGGATTCAGACCTAGTCTTGAGATCCTAAGGAACGAAATCATTAATGAAGGAAGAGTAGATTCAATTACAAATGTCTATGACAAGTACCAAGAGATAGATAAATCAGAAATACATTCTATGATTATATCTCATATGATCAAGTTTAAAAGGTCAGTTTTGGAACTTAAGATAGTCATTCCAGACAAAGTATGGAACATACTAGACTTATTGCAAAGACAAGGAAAAGAAGAAGATATGAGGATTAGAGAAGAAACATTAAATAATATTCTCCCTATTTTCTCACATGATGAGAAGGCAATACTGCTAGATCTGGTAAAACCTCATCTAAGAACCAAAACAAGAACTCTTCACATTATGAACAAAGAGTATGATTTGGTTGGTAAAGAGATTGAAAGAGCATTTGAGCAAGTGTTTTTGGATAGACACATGTATCCATCAATGATGCCTACAACTAAAGTGACTCTAGTTCCTTCTAAACAAGAAAAAGAACCAAATATTCTTAATGTGCCTATGACAGGTCCACAGGATTTTGCGCCCAAAGTTCCATCACCCTCTGACACAGTCAAAGATTCAGATGAAACCATTGTGATCAATGATGTTAAGATAACAATGACAGCTTTAGATAAATACTTGAAAAAATTTGAAAAAGCATTTGTCAGCACTGAAAAAGCAGAGAAGGTATGCATTGATAATACTCCCTTGCAACAAGATGAAGTTATTTCTAAAGATTCAACAGATTTGAATAATGAGGAAGATAATAAATATAATGAACCACCCTCTATGGATATCCTAGTGAAAATTGAATTTATGGATGTTAGTCAAAATGCTATATTCACTCCACCTATCAAACCAACAATATCATTGTTGTCAAGTTTGACCTTTGACTCAACAAACCTTGATGCATGGGGAGAAGAAGACTTGATCAAAATCAGTGTATTAGCCATGGAGAAAGAAAAAGAGAAAAAATTTATGAGAAATCCTCTCTTTCTTGAGTTAGTAAACATTTTGAATAACCCAGTTCCAACAGAAAATAAATTGGCAAATATTCAGTCAGTTGATGATGTCGATAGCATCTTGAAAAGCTTCAAAGCAAACTTCACAAGTCTAGTAGATTCAGATACTAAAAATGCAGAGGAAAAGTACAAAAAAGGGAAGATTGGATGAACTGATAAAGAACTTCTCATTAGATCTCAACTCATTGAAGATTGGTCAAACAATTCTGAAAGAGTTAGTAATAAAAGGTAGAAAGGTGATAGCTAATTGTATGGACAAAGGAAAATTCACTTCTGAGCACATCAAGAAGATTGAGGAAACATACATCTTGGTTGAAAATATAAGGAAATCAGTTGAAACATCCTCCCAAGACATCAATATCTACAAAAACATCTATCAAGGGCAGATAGACAAGATTGAAAAAGCCAAGATAGAGATCAGCAAGATAAGGACCAGGCAAACCCAACTGAGAAATGCACTTGCCCCCTCCTTAGTTGTATTAAATGAGAACATTAAACAAATTGATGCAAATATTTTCACATATGATCAAGTCCCCTACATGGATCTGAAAAAAAATGGAGAAGCTCACATATGCATTATGCACCCATCTTCAGACTATTGATGCACTCAAGACATTTTGGCAGCAAGAAATTAAGAATCTTCAGATTGCATACCCAAATGTGTACTCTGAGTAAGTACTTAGGGACTTCATTTTTTGGCACCTTTGTCATTAATTTCAAAGGGGGAGTAGAGTATATAAATGAGTATGGTGTATATAGCCAAAGGTATGATGTACAATAAACTTACAGTTTGTCTTTTTTTTGTTAAGTCAAAGATTAGTAACTTGGCCACATTCCTTTGTTGTCGTTAATGAAAAAGGGGGAGATTGTTGGAAAGTTGACACTCAGGGTTTATATGACAATTTTTGTGTTATCATTATGGCAACAAAGTCATATGAAGTTTTGATAAGTAAGTTCACAAACTTTAAAGATCAAAATTTGGCTAAGTATAGAAAACAGAATAGTACAAAGATATACAGTTGATCAGAGCACTAGCCCACATGCATACAACTGAGTCAGAGTATGAACCTTTATAATTAAGCTTTATGATATGTTATTATGCTTATTCTATACACGCATGGTAAGATATGACAATATGGAGAAGTTACAACAAGTTCAAGTGCCACTAGCAGTTCAGCAAACAGAGCATGAAGCCGACTTCAGATTTTGATTAGCATATAATATTTTGTTTTGTAATGGCCATGTGCATATTTTAATATTTTTTTAATTATGTATTTAACACTCATGTAAATATGCTTAAGCCAATTCATTTGGAAGCGTTGTGTATGTTGATTTTGGTCTGACTAAGGTCTTGTTTTTGCTTGCATCTATTTAGGCATGTATATATACTTAACATGAAATTTTGTATTAGGTGTGAGAGTGGAAAATATGCAAAAAAGATATCCAGAAGAATAGTATAAAAAAATTAGTATGAGATAGAGCTCTTTAAGAGATTAGAGCATCATTGCATAAATGAAACTGATCAGACAACAGTGTCATAACAACAGTTCATCTTTTGATATAGTGTATATCTATTATCTGAAGGTTGTAGCCTTCATCCTATTGGGCAATGAGCTCTGGCAGTGAGCCATTCAACTTTAACAGGGTTTTGTAAAGACTCCTAATAGCTTCATATTACTTTCATTGTAAAGACTACTCCTAACAGGGCAAAGGAACTCTAACAAGTTCATAAGACTAGTACAATCATTTGTGGGTACTAATTCCCACCGGGGTTTTTCTCTGATCAAGGTTTCCCCGTAAACATATCTTGTGTTATGTGTCATTGTGTTATGCTTCATTTGTTATCTATTTGATTTAAGTTTCAAATTTCTGAAATAAATATAATTGACAAACACTGATTCACCCCCCCTCTCAGTGTTTCTAACAAGGTATTCCTAACAAAAGGTTATAATTGAGAGGTCCAGGCATAACATGAATAGGTTTGTTAAGAAGGACTGGACCAACCTTAATAGGTAGTGTAATAATGACCAAATTTTTCTTTGTAATGTTATCAAATCCATGAATAGGGATATTATCTGGTTGAATGGTTGTAAGATCAACTTTAATAGCCTTAAGCATATCCATGCTACAAACATTAAGCCCAACTCCATTGTCAATTAATGTTCTATGAATGATACTCTGATTGATAGAAACTGTCAGCAATAACTGAGAGGGGGGGGGGGGGGGGAATCAGNGGGGGGGGTGAATCAGTGGCCTCAAAAATTTATCCTTTAATCACTAACCACCAATCAAATAAATCTTATATTATTAAGTCCCTACAAGATGCATGCCATGAAATACTAATAATGATTTAACAGTCTGTCAGTTTTTCTTGTCTGTCCTTATTCTCCTTGATAACTGATAAACAACAAAACTATTTACCGATACTCAGTAAATATGCAGAGTATACCAATCAATCCAGAAATGTATATGTGAAATGTAAAATAGTGAAGTAATAAACCATACACACATAACACATGGATTTTAATGTGAAAACCTTGTTAAGGGAAAAATGACTGGGACCGATACCCCAAATTTTCACTCTTCTAAAGTGAGCCCTGTTAGGAGCCAACCCTGTTAAAGGTTACAAACACACTGTTAGGTGTGACCTTGTTAGAGGATTTTAATATGAGTCTATCACT
>MU226008.1:17069-42873 GCA_018584345.1 Thuja plicata | reverse complement strand
AGAAGACCCCATGACCCCTTTCGATACATTAGAATACTCAAGTGTGTCCCAAGGGATCCTACGACCTCTTGGGACACACTTGAGTGTTCCAATATTTCAAAATGGGTCATGGGAAGTATCCATGACCCCTTTTGACAGATTGGATCACTAAAGTGTGTCCCAAGAGGTTGTAGGACCCCTTGGAACACACTTGAGTTTTCCAATGTTTAAAAAAGGGTTCATGGGGACTTTCTAGGGGACCTACTATCGTGATAAGGTGTACTAGGACCCCTTAGGACCCTCTTTGACCCCCAAGGATACATTGTAACACTCAAGTGTGTCTCAAGGGGTCTTATGACCTCTTGAGACACTCTTGAGTGTTCCAATGTGTTGAAAGGGGTCATGGGGACTTCCTAGAGGTCCTATGACCATGATATGATGTACTAGGACCCCTTAGGTCCCTCTTGGACCCCTAGAAACACATTGGAACAATCAAATGTGTCCCAAGGGGTCCTACAATCTCTTGTGGCACACTTGAGTGTTCCACTATGTTGAAAGGGGTCATGGGGTCTTCCTCAAGGTCCTAACACATGAGAAGGTGTACTAGGACCCCTTAGGACCCTCTTTGATCCTCGAGGACACATTGAAACACTCGCGTGTGTCCTAAGGGGTCCTACAACCTCTTGGGACACACTTGAGTGTTCCAATGTTTCAAAAGGGGTCATGGGGTCTTCCTAGGGGTCCTAGCATGTGAGAAGGTGTACTAGCACCCCTTAGGACCCTCTTTGACCCCCTTTGATACATTGGAACACTCAATTATGTACCAAGGGGTCCTATGACCTCTTGGGACACACTTTAGTGTTCCAATGCTTCAAAAAGGGTCGTGCAAAGTCCCCATGACCCCTTTTGACACATTAGAACACTCAAGTGTGTCCCAAGAGGTCATAGGATCCCTTAGGACACACTTGAGTGTTCTAATGTGTCTTTAGGGGTCAAAGAGGGACCTAAGGGGTCCTACTATACCTTATCACTATCGTAGGATCCCTAAGAAGTTCCCATGACCCCTTTTGACACATTGGAACACTCAAGTGTATTCCAATAGGTCTTTGGACCCCTTGAGACACACTTGAGTGATCTAATGTGTCCTCGGGGGTCAAAGAGGGTCCTAGTACACCTTTTGACAAGTTAGGACCCCTAAGAAGAGCTCATGACTACTTTAGACATATTAGAACACTCAAGTGTGTCCCAAGGGGTCCTATGACCTCTTGGGTCACACTTAAGTGTTCCAATGTTTCAAAAGGGGTCATGGAAAGTCCCCATGATGTCTTTTGACACATTGGAACACTCAAGTGTGTCCCAAGAGGTTGTACGACCCCTTGGGACACACTTGAGTTTTCCAATATTTCAAAAGGGGTCATGGGGACTTCCTAGGGGTCCTACAACCCTAATAAGGTGTACTAGGCCCCCTTAGGAACCTATTTGACCCCCTGGGACACATTGGAACACTCAAGTATGTCCCAAGGGGTCCTATGACCTCTTAGAACACTCTTGAGTGCTCCAATATGTCTAAAGGGGTCATGGGGACTTCATAGGGGTCCTACAACTATGATTAGGTGTACAAGGACCCCTTAGGTCCCTCTTTGACCCTTGAGAACACATTGGANGTCCTACGACCTCTTGGGACACACTTGAGTGTTCCAATGTGTTGAAAGGGGTCATGGGGTATTCCTCAGGGTCCTAGCATGTGAGAAGGTGTACTAGGACCCCTTAGGACCCTCTTTGAACCCCGGGGATACATTGGAACACTCACGTGTGTGCCAAGGGGTCCTATGACCTCTTGGAAAAAACTTGAGTGTTCCAATGTTTCAAAAGGGGTCATGGGGTCTTCCTAGGGATCCTAACGTGTGAGAAGGTGCACTAGGACCCTCTTTGACCCCCGGGGACACATTAGAACACTCAAGTGTGTCCCAAGGGGTCCTACGACCTCTTGGGACACACTAGAGTGTTCTAATGTGTCAAAAGGGGTCATGGAGACTTCCNGGAACACTCAAGTGTGTCCCATGACCCCTTTTGACACATTGGAACACTCAAGTGTGTCCCAAGAGGTTGTAGGACCCCTTGGGAAACAATTGAGTGTTCCAATGTGTTCCCAGGGGTTAAAGAGTGACCTAAGGGGTCCTAGTACACCTTATCACGGTTGTACAAACCTTATAAAGTCCCCATGAACCCTTTCGACACATTGGAACACTCAAGTGTGTCCCAAGAGGTTGTAGGACCCCTTGGGACACACTTGACTGTTCCAATATGTTTTCGGGGGTCAAAGATGGTCCTAAGGGGTCCTAGTACACCTTCTCGCATGTTAGGACCTCTAAGAAGATCCCATGACCCCTTTTGAAACATTGGAACACTCAAGTGTGTCCCAAGAGGTTGTAGGACCCCTTGGGACACATGTGAGTATTCCAATGTGTCCCCGAGGGTCAAAGAGGGTCCTAAGGGGTCCTAGTACATCTTCTCATGTGTTAGGACCCCAAGGAAGACCCCATGAACCCTTTCCACACATTGGAACACCAAGTGTGTCCCAAGAGGCTATAGGACCCCTTGGGACACACTTGAGTGTTCTAATGTGTCCCCAGGGGTCAGAGAGGGTCCTAAAGGGTCCTGGTACACCTTCTCACACGTTAGGACCCCTAGGAAGTCCCTTTTTGACACATGGGGACATGTTAGAATACTCAAGTGTGTCCCAAGGAGTCATAGGACCCCTTGGGACACACTTGAGTGTTTCAATGTGTCCTCAGGGGTCAAAGAGGGATCTAAGGGGTCCTAGTATACCTTCTTACATGTTAGGACCCCTAGGAAGTCCCTCTTTGACCCTCAAGGACACATTGGAACACTTAATTGTGTCCCAAAGGGTCCTATGATCCCTTGGCACACACTTGAGTGTTCCAATGTGTCCACGGGGGTCAAAGAGGGTGCTAAAGGGTCCTAATACACCTTCTCATGCATTAGGACCCCTAGGAAGTCCCCATGACCCCTTTCGACACATTTGAATACTCAAGTGTGTCGCAAGGGTTTGTACGACCCCTTCAGACACACTTAAGTGTTCTAATGTGTCCTTGGGGGTTACAGAGAGACCTAAGGGGTCCTAGCACACCTTCTCATGTGTTAGGACCCCTAGGAAGTCCCCATGACCCCTTTCAACACATTTCAACACTCAAATGTGTCCCAAAGGTTGTACGACCCCTTGGGACACACTTGAGTGTTCTAATGTGTCCCCGAGGGTTACAAAGGGACCTAAGGGGTCCTAGTACACCTTCTCATGCGTTAGGACCTCTAGGAACCCTCTATGATCCCTTTGGAAACCTTTTGGATGCCTTATACTAGTGTAATTAACCTATATATTAATATGTCCTATATAATATATATTATATATACTATACTTTATTTTATTATATATACAACAATATTTAATATATAATATATAATACATATCATATTAAATATTTTTTTTTACTATATATATATATATATATTATAATATAAAATATATATTACATACAATTTAAATATGAAGATATTATGTGATATATTATAAAATATATATTAATATATAATATATAATATATATAATATAACATTTAATATTAATTTATATTATATAATATTTAATGTAAAATATATATTATATAATATTTAATATATATAATACATAATCTAATATATAATTTTTTATATATAATATATCATATGGAGGGAGAAATGGGAGGGAGAAAGGGGAGGGAAAATTTAAAAATCAAAATTTTGCTATGATTTTCGGGTACCCAATTAGGCTCGGTATTGCTTTGTACACCAACCCTACATGGTTAACTCTAAAAATGTCACAAAAACATGTTTTTCCCATGTTTCTCTGAGTTCCAGACTTCGACCATGTAGCTGACAACTTTTTTTCACTCGAATTTGATGAAACGAAAAGGGTATCTTAAGGAGATTATCAACTTTCTATCGATATAATTGTTGTCAAATTTTGAATTCGGTAAGTAATTCTTAGTTATTTTCTAATTGTGTTACCTCTAAAGTGCTGATTATATTGATTGAAAAACAGCTATAACTTTCAAACGGTATAACATTTTTGAAATCTGAAAAATGTGTCACATTCTATGCTTCGCCTACTATAAGGGAATTTTTTTTTTGTAAATTTTTCAATGAGTTAAGGTGGTCAGACACGGGAGTTTTTGAATTCTAAAAATGTTGTAGTAGAAAATTCATAATTAATTATTTTTTTGGAATAAAATTACAAAAAAATAAGCGTCACATCCAGGCATGAGTCTACTACTTATATATAAAATCTTATAAAAAATATTATCATTTGATTATGACTAAGGTGGTCAGACATACACCTACTTATTTTTTCCTAAAATATTTGTACTATTGCATTGAAATATATACTTTTAACCAATCATATTAATTTTTTTTTTAGAAAAGGCCTAGTAGTTTAGAAACTACATTCAATTTTATATAGATTCTATTCTTACAACTTTTTGATAGTAGGTTGATAGCTAGTTCAAATTTTCACGTCAAGTTGACTAACCTTGATTTGCTGATTTTTCATTGCCACTTAAGGGCATAGTTTGGCCCCTCATGATCTTGCACATACCCAAAAATTAATTAGTAATATTGATTAACATGTTCAACATGGTATTTATATACATCAATAATGATTAGTGACAGTCCACCCCTCCCAAATTTTCTTTCCCTTAAGCAAATATATATATTTTATTCTTATGATTGGATAGTCAAATATGGTAACTTAAATCAAGTATCTCTCATCTTCTAGAGGGCTGATCTTATAGACTATCCAATAATGGTTCCTATTGATTTTTCTCAAAACCATATTTGTATAATAGCATGCCTTAATTTTGCCTCTCTCTATTTGTTCTTATCGTTCTAGATCAATCTATAATAGAACTATACACATTCAAAAATATTAAATATATGTGTTAATATATGAAGACACAAAGCATACAAGAAGTATACACATTAATGTTTGAAGAAACTAAGTATACATAGATTATACACATAAATGCATGAAGATAGGAAGTATACACATTAATGCATGAAGATATGGAGTATACACAAAGCATACACACTAATGCATGAAGACACATAATGCACAGAGTATACACATTGATGCATGAAGACACAAAGAATACACATAGTATAGACATAATACACATTTTTAGATTCACTCTTATCGATTAGAAAACAAATAATGTTAAATATGTCTTTCATAATCAATCATGATTTATCTTGGTAGGAAAGCCTTGAGAGGGGTCTTGTAAAATTCTCATCCCAACTAATCCCAAGAGAACACATTGTCCCACTACGATGACTCACCTCTTGGTCCACAAGAGGTAGGAATGTCCCACTATGACAATTTCATCCCATGGGGTGGCCTACTTAGCTTGGGGGAACCAGTAAACTACAACTCCCTAACTTACTTCCTCCTTTTATTTCAATTAATTACGAGGTGAGAAACCTATATATAAGCAATGTAAACATGAAAATTTATTTATAGTCATTATTATCTCAAGTGTATACACATATTTAGATTCATTGTTTATCTTTTACCCTGCAGGATGACAAGATCATGTTCTGATGCCATTTGTAATGTCCCCTTTCTGGGACCTTACTTGATTCACTCTAAATATCCTAATTAGGGGTTGGAGTACATTTGGGGATGAAAAATTGTAATTTTTCATACTAAGATAATTCCAATTCCCAATCATCATCATACATACTTAAGCATTAATTCCTTTCTCTTCTCGTAATCCCTAACTCTAAGGTGGATGGTAGAATTACCATGACTAGGGCGTAGAAACAATCTACAAGTGGACTCCCTCAAGGTTTCTACCTATGTTGAGACCCTTCCAGCATGTGATTGGATGACTCTGACAGTTCAGTTATAAAATCCCTATCCCCTTAGTTGTATTAGAGAGTGATTAAGAAATTGACTAATGAAATGCAAACTGACAACTAACAATTAACTGAACATAGATATAACCTAGTTTGAATGATTTCTTCAAATAGATTACATGAATCCCTTCTCTTTCTTACTAACATCATCATAAGATAGAAGACTTACTGGGCCAAGGGCACATGAAACAAACTACAAGCGACCTCCCTCAAGGCATAACCCCAATGTTGGGACAACCGTCATGTGCCCGATATTACTTTGCCTTTCCCTTCCACACACTCCCTATCTTACATGAGCATTAATAAGAGACAGGGATCAGACTCCTACAATTTGTAGTTTGATTCATAGACCTAAGAACATAGTATTAATCTTTAAACATTTTTCTTATTCATATTAACAATATATACATTAATTTAATATAATTCTCATTGTTATAATTACTTATTAATTAATTCACATTATTATAATTGTCAATCGTATAACTTATATATAGGTATAGGTATAGATATAGATATAGATATAGATATGGCAGAGGAGTGGAGGCAATGGGCAGGAAGAGAAGCCTTTCAAAAACATGAAGGTTATGACTATGGTGGCCGAACCAGCTAGAGATGGCCTCTTAGACGTAACTCTTTTCAATACTCTATAGCCTTCAATAGGCAGCCAAGAGATTGGAATGTTAATAAACAAGGAAAATTATCTAATGGGAATGGGAATGGTAGGCGTTGAGAGAACAGAAGGTTGAAACCTTATAGTAAGACCTTCCCAGCCCAAAATGAGTTCAAATTCAATCAAATTGAAAAAACATTCTGGCGGCCAAAGTCTCCTGTTGTTGCTGCATGTGATTCTCTTCGGGTAAGTGATAACGTAAAATGTGTTACTGCTTTTTCTGGTAAATAACCCACACTGGACAGAGTCTGTTAGCTCTCTTTCTGAGTCAACCTTTTTAATGAAGTGGATGGGTCCTTGGCCCTCCTTAAACCTAGTTAAAGTTTGGTGTGCAGCGCAATGACATTATTTATGTTCCATTAAACCCTTAACAAACAATTTTTATCTGGTTACCTGCTCATCGAAATAGGATAAGCTCTGGATCCTAGATAATGGCCCTTATTTAATTAATGGCTGAGTTGTTTTTATAAAGGAATGACATCCAAAATTTAATCCCCTTGAGGAGAAGGTTAAATAAATTCCTCTATGGTTCAAACTTTTCAATCTCCCTCACGAATATTGGGGATTAGATACTCTTAAAGCTATAGGGGAAATCCCTGGGACATTTGTTAGAGCAGAGGAAGTCATTAATCACATAGATCTTTCTATATGCCCTAGGGTTTTGGTATGGAGACAAGAATCTTATAAATGCCTAGATTTCATTGTCTTAGGCTCTGGTAATGGAGAATGGAAACAACCACTTATAGTGGAAAATGGGTAGGTTGGTGAGGGTTTGAATGACATGCCCAAATCAAGTAACCTAGGAAAGGAAAAAGGACTAGAAGCTGATAGAATCATTGATGATATTGCTAGGAGAATGGAGGAGGAGGGAGGTAAAGATGATTTAATGAATATGGAAAGTACGAGGGATGTCAACTTCTATGCTCAAAACCAAGAGGATGTATTATACTTGTGGAATGAAAATAGAAAAAGGGCCATGCACATGCTCTTTTGGGGAGATGAGGTCACTGAGGGAAGAGTTGATTCAGACTGCTTCTCCACTCAATTTGTTTGGGAGACCCCACTTTATGAAGTCCAAGGCAATCCAGGAGTTGTTTCTGGTCTTAGGGGAATGGTAGATGAGGTGGTGTTGAAACAGACTACAAAAAATGATATGTCTCACTTAATATTGGGACATGTGATGATTCCCAAAATTATTGATTTGTGCAAAGGAGATTGTCATGAGTGGCCTAATGAGATGAATGTTGTTATCCCTGACTCCATTTAGGAAGAAAAGATTATTGGTAATGACAGTATTAGTTTGGAGGGGTTGGAAAGGGGAAAGAAACCCTTGGATGAATCTAAATATCCCTTTGGGTATGATAGATCTCTTTCATCAGAACAAATAAGGAGTGGAAATGAAGAGGAGCCTTTGTCTAAAGATATTGAAATATCTCTGATTAGGAATCTTGACAGCTCATTTGAAGCTGTCAGAGATAGTGGTGGGGAGTTAGTTGCTTCTGGCTCAGAATATGAATTCCAATATGATGAAGGAATGTGTGATGAGATGGAATTTTCAGACTCCCTGGGTATAATGGACCAAATAATGGTGGAACAGACCTTGTTAGGTTTATCAAAACCTAAGCTAGGGGAGAAGAATAAGAGAGGGCAAAAATCAAACAAGTTTCTATTGGAACTTGCAGGGAGTGCTTCTAATCAAGAAAAAAATTTGAGTTCAGGTAAAGGCTATGCCTTTTTCTAGAAGCAATGAAGATCCTCTCGTGGAATGTCAGGGGCTGCAATGCCCCTGACAATATTTTCCTGATCAAGCATTGTCTTGATAAGGTCAGACCAGACATTATGTTCTTACAAGAGACACAGATTAAAGATAGTGATTTTGGATGGTTCTTGAAATTTTTTTCTAGGTAGTGTGGAACCTTCAGTGGAGCTGAAGGTGCTTCTAAGGGTCTTGGGGTTTTGTGGAATGCTAATACTGTTGTTGTCCGAGTAGTAGAGCAAGGGAGATTTTGGCAGCGATGTGAGATTTTTTCTAAACATCTCTTGGAAAATTTCTTTGCTTTTAATATTTATGGACCAAATAGTCCAACCCTTAAACATCAATTGTGGAATGATATCTTAGGATTTCTAAATGCTCAAAATGGTGTGCTCTCAATTCTGGGTAGTGATTTCAATGCCATCTAGTGTCCTTCAGAGAAAAAAGGTGGCATGGGGTGGGCTGGACAGAGTCAAAAAGCTTTTGTTGATTTCATCAATACTAATGGTCTTTTAGAGGTTAACTCTAGTAATGGGAAATTTAAATGGAAAAATCATAGAAGTGGCTTCTTAAACATTGCAGAGAAGCTAGACAGATTTATGTTGGTTGGGCAGTAAATTAGATTTTCAATGCTGAGATCATGCCATTGTCTGGTTTTGACCATTTCCCTATTTGTTTAAAGATTCAAGAGGATGCGACAACTATTAGAGCCCCCTTTAAGTTCGAAGCAATGTGGCTATGTGATGATAAATTTATGGATAAGGTGGAGTTTTGGTGGAAGACAACGCCAAAAAGAGAAGGTAACAAGGCTTTCATTTTCTTTAAAAAATTACACCACCTTAAGGAGAAACTAAAGATTTGGAATAGGGAGGAATTTAGGAATATTTTTGTGGATAAATTACCCATTGAAGAAGATTTAGCATAGTTGAACTCAAAGGTGATAGCTGAAGGAATGAGGGAGGAGGATTATTTAGCAAAAGTAATCCTTTCCAAAAAATATGCTGAAGTTTTAGCAAAGGAGGAATTTTTTTGGCAACAGAAATCAAGGGAAACATGGCTGAAAGAAGGGGATCAAAACACTACATTTTTTTATAATGCAGCCAAAGTGAAAAGGTCTCAAAATAGAATATTTTCAATTCAAGATAGTAATGGAATGATCCTTAAGGAGACATCAGACATTAATAGGGAGGTAGTAAATTTCTTCCAGAATATCTTTGTTGCTCACATTCTCTCTTCGAATGAATATTCTGATATCCTAGATTTAATTCCGAGTTGTATCTCTGATTTGCAGAATTTGGACCTTATTAAGCCAGTTTCTTTATCATAGGTAAAGGATGATCTCTTTAATTTGGGAGGGGGGGAGATGAATCCCTAGGCCCTGATGGTTTCTCTGCCATCTTCTTCCAAAAATCCTGGGAGATAGTAGGAACGAAGATGTGGGAAGTTGTGGAAGAATCTTGAGCTGAGGGCTTCATTCTGAAGGACTTTAATAATACCTTTATTTATTTAATTACAAAAAAAGTTGAGAGAGTGTCCTTTAAAGACTTCAAACTGATAGCTTTATGCAATACTATTTATAAGGTAATTTCCAAGGTCATGGCCAATCACCTAAAAAAGATGCTCTTTTTTGTTATTTCTCCTGAATAGAGATGCTCTATGATTTAAAGATGCTCATGAAGAAATTAATATGGTAAGATTGGCTAGGGAAGATAAAATGATGATCAAATTAGATATTAGGAAAGCTTATGATAATGTCCATAGAGACTTTCTGCTGAAAGTGCTGAAAAAGTTTGGTTTCTGTGATGGTTGGCTTAAATGGGTGGGCAGTTGTATAAACACTCCTAGAATTTCAGCTCTGTTGAATGGAAGCCCCCAAGGTTCTTTTTGACACAAATAGGGGAATTTTCCAAGGGGATCTAGTTTCCTCCTTCCTTTATATTATTATGGTAGAAGTTTTGGGAAGACTTATCTCTAGCAAATGCAGATTGGGCCTATGGAAAGGAATTAAGGTGGTGGAAGGTCTTGACCCTATATCCCACTTACAATTTGTGGATGATACATATCTGATAGGGGAAGCTTCAGTAAGGGAATCTAGGATGATCAGATTGACTATTGACTCCTACAGTGCTTAATCGGGTCAGAACATTAATTGGAATAAATATGAGATTTTCTTTTTTAATACCAGTCTGGCAAAACATAGACAGCTATGTGGGATCCTTGGCATGAGAATGGGGAAACTTCTAGGTAGGTACCTTGGTATTCCCTTGTTTGGTGGAGCTTGTAAGTCACATTTGTGGAAAGATCTTACCAATAGTTTCATAAAACACTTGGAAGGCTAGAAGAGTAAATGCCTCTCTTCTATCGAGCGAATACTAATGTTACAGTCTGTGGTTTCTGCTATCCCTGTATTCTTGATGAGCTGTCTAAAGCTTCCTAAAAAAGTGATTGCATTTCTAGAACAGAGTATGAGGAAATTATTTTGGAATGGATCTAGTAATGATTATAAAATCTCACTTCTTTCCTGGGATCAGATATGCAAAACTAAAGCTTGTGGTGGTGCTTGTTAGAATAATAAGCAGAATTATGCAAATATTAATGCACAGAAGAGAACACAAAAGACACAGAGATTTAACGTGGTTCACCCAATCCCTGGGCTACGTCCACCAATAGCAAGTCCAATATCTTTATTATTATCTAGTGATTACAATCTCAAACCTGCAACTCAATACCGTCACAGGAAGCTATGAAAATCCCTCATACAATGAAATATTGAAACCCTAAGCCCTTTTCACAAGTCTATTTGACCTAACATAATAAGACCAAAAAATACTCTGACTAATGGAGAATTAATGGTTGACCCTTTACACCCCATCAAGGGCTCTGCCCCTTGACCCCGCCTGGGGCATTTCCCCAGGACCCTGCAAGGGGCTTTGCCCCTTGACCCTGAGCTTGGGGGCCATATAGAAATGTCTAGGGGGAAACCGCACCAAAAGAAATTGAGTCTGATTAGGCTCCACATACATAACAGTGTTGGTATCAAAAATTGGCATTTAATGAATCTTCCTCTAGGTGCAAAGATGGTTTGGAGTATGTATGATAATTTGAATATGTTGTGGGCTAAAATTCTTAGAGCCAAATATTTAGACTTGAATGTTCCTAATATAATTCTTACTATCAGGAATCCCCCCAAAGGCTCAACAATTTGGAATTTTATATTAGATTGTAGATAGGTTATTACTAATCACTTGACTTGGTAGGTTGGTAATGGGAGATTGACGTCCTTCTGGAAGGACTCTAGGAATGGATATCCAGTTTTGGGTGATAGTACGCATCTCCAAGAGGTGATGAATGTCTTCACTATTGTTTGGGAGGATAAATTGGTGGACTATATAGAGGAGAGACTATCCCCTTTAGGACCTCAGTGGGTCTGGAAAGATGGAAGTCAATTAGGCCTTAGTGCCCATCAGTCTATTCTTCTAAAGAACATTTTTTGATTCCAGAGAAGTTGTTGTAACTAACAAATTAGGCTCTTTGATTTGGTGTGTGGCGAAGAGTGGACAATATTTAGTCAAACTTGGTTATGGAATTCTTGATAACTCTAATATGCTTTTAGAGTGGCCAACAAAATTGTGTTGGGGAAAAGATTGTCTCCCTAAAGCCGAATCCTTTTCTTGGTTGGCTGTTAGAGGATGAATTCTTATAGGTGAGCACATGAAAAAATATGGATTTATTGGTCCTACCAAGTGTGTCCTTTGTGGGAAAGCTAATGAGGATGTTGATCATTTGTTGGTTCAATGTAATTTTGCAAGTGCATGTTGGGATATGGTGAAACAAAAGTTGGGGTGGTCGGATCCTTTGTAGAATTCCATTAAGGAGATTTTTTTTAAGTTGGCCTTTGGAAAAATGCAAGTATGTCCTTTCTAAGGTATGGAAAATATGCCCTTCAATAGTAGTTTGGGAAATATGAAAGGAACAAAATTGCAGTATCTTTGAGAATAAGGTGGAATATTTGGATAGGGTTATGGTAAGAATTAATTCTTCTATTCAGGAGGTCTTGGGTGCTTCAACCTTCTTACTCAAGTATTTGACTCCTTTTACTTCAGAGGATAAGCATACTCATGGAGAATGGCCTGCCACAAGGATTCGCTTTAGGAATGCTGGTTTACAGAATGGGAAACCTAAATCAGGTAGAGACAAGATAAAATGGGAGACCCCAGAGTGGGGGTGGTTAAAAGTTAATTTTGATGGTGCTATAAAAGGGAATCCCGGCCCCTGTGGTGCATGAGTGGTAATCAAATATTGGCATGGAAATATAGTGGCATATGCAGCCCAAAAACTATTAGACGACACTAACAACTTGGCGGAGGAAAAAACTGCTATTTTGGGTCTGAAATTGTGTTTAAGTTTGGATTGTCAAAAAATTCACCTTGAAGGTGACTCTCATATTATAATCCAGGCTATTCAGAAAATTTTTACACAAGCTTCGCATCTACAATTCATATTTTGCAGGATCTTCTATCTAAATTTGAGACCTTTAAAAGTAGCCATGTTTGAAGAGAGGGAAATTGTGAAGTGGATATTTTATCTAAATGGGTCATTTCATTTGAAAAAATTAATGATCTTATGTGGGAATATTTTATCAAAGTGCGGAAGGAGTATTTTGTTTACAATTTTTAGGCTCTTGTAATGATTATATGTGCATGACACTTTGAAACCATAAATGTGTTTTTACAAATCATATCTTTTCATGGGCGTCCTACGTGGGTGGCGAGTGTGTTGGCCTTGTTGGTTTCATGCAAGTGATGACGTCCATCTGACCATCTGCGGTAGACATCTCTTTAATGAACGAGCAAGGTTGGTGGCTATAAAGTAGCATCTCCTGCTCGGTATTTTGTGAGTTTTAAGTTTAAAAATCTATTAAATTATGGAAAAAAGAGGCGGTTTCTTGAGGGCTCTAGTTCAAGATAATGGCAAAAATATTTTGGAATATTGGTAAATTTTTGTGAATATAGAAGCCAGATTTTTAGTTGATACTTGGAAGAAACAAAAAGCCTTTAAAGGGCCAGTGAACATTGAAAGAATGCACGACTTGATTGAAATTAAGGATGACAAGATCGTCTGGGCCATGGGAGATGTTTTAGGGCCTTTCTTTATGAATAGGAGGAAGAAATGGAGGGTTAATCTTGAAATGATTTCAATGGTAATGGCTTGGGGTTTAGAGATTGGGAGAGAGTGCACCGAGGTGAAATGGTTGGTTTCCTACTTGTTTGACAAAGACCTGCTCTTTGAAATGGACTATATTTTGGAGAGGATGGTCCACAGAATTGACTCTAATCTGACGAAGTGTTTTGAGGATGAAGATGAGGCCTGTGTGTATGGTTTTGTGCCATTCATCCATTGGTGGGGTAAAGTAGAAAAGGGAATTTTCAGAGCTGAGCGGGCTTCAGCGTGGGAAAAGCTAAAGAAAATGGTGGAAAAGCACAAAATTGAGAAAGGTTATGTGCAGAGTTTGTTACCTATTAAAGTGCTGCGTAGAAAGAGGTTGAGCCGAGGACGGGAGCGCTATTAAAGACCAGAAAGGGTTTGAAGATGTCGGTTGCTAATTTTGTTCTTTTTGGATACAACGCTCTATTTATTTCCTCTTTGCAATAAGGAAGATAGGAGGTCTCTTCCTACGAAAGCTATGTTAACATTCTGGTTATGAATTTTTTTCTCTTCTCTGATGAAAGAGGATTTTAGTGTTTGGTGACGTATGTTTTTGATGGGGTCGATTAATTTCATGGCAATGATAGTGACAAGGAACCCGAGAAACGTAGACCGATGTTGTCCGGTTCTCGACAATGCACATGTTAAGGATGGCTCAGATGTTGATGCTACTCTCTTTAGTGGTTTAGCCAAGTTTTGATGTCCTTTTTGTATAGAAAGTATATAAGGAGGCTAATCTATGAATATTCGGGGGTACTTATTATAGTTAGTATGGTTTTATTTGTTGTTGATGCCAGGTTTTTATGGAAGTGCAAAGGAATTAATCAGAAATGTCCTCAAATATTGCTATTTTCTATTGTAAAGCATATCTGTTATACCCTTAATGTAATATTTTGATGAATATTAATAAAATCAATGTTACCGATAAAAAAAAAGATATAGATATAGATATAGATATAATGACTGATTACATTTATGTATCTATTAATTACTTATTACCACTATCTTTGAGTTATTTCATATTCAACTATATAATATGAATTTACTTCCTAATAATATTAATTACGCCGTAGGTGTTTCCATATGAAAGAGCCTAGGCTAAAATTTTCAATCTAATGGTGGGGAATTGTGGAGATAGAATGACTACCATCAAAGTCATCTAAAGTGTTCATAGATTTTCACCACTTTACACATAAAGCTTGTCCTTTTCTGATTGATCAAAGCAGAGCAACAAGCGCAGGCATCAAGAAACCTAAATGGAAAGTTGTGGAAAGTTTCTTGCGAAGAATGTATTTGTAGTCATCATTATCATAGCCACCATATCTGAATTGTTGGACTAATTTTGATTTGGAGGAATGAGGATTTTCCTTCTTGACCCCTCCTCTCTTGGGGATTTGACGTTCTTGTATTATCTAGGATTTCAGTCTTGCCCAAAATTGAAATCTTTGCTAGAGTCGCTTTGAAAATTGTCAGTAGTCTAGGAAGGTGTTTCTTTCTTCTTCCATCAGGGATAAACGTCCATCCAAAGCATAAGGGATAGAGTAATTTTGATAGACGTAATAGAAATGCCACCAATACCGTATGCAAAATGTGCAAAGGAAGATAAGGCATGTGGACTGTTTTAGTAATAAAATAATTTTAAATATTATGAAATAATAAAAAGTAAAATTAATTTTAGAGTTAATTTTATTTATATTATGATAATTTGTATTTTGTATAATGTATTACATATTTAAATTAGTTTAATATTTATTATTATCAAAGGTATAATATCATTTTTTAATATCGAATGTGTTAGAATTTGTACAAGAAACAATCTCACCCTCTACAAATTAATAGATTTTCATTTAATAGTAAATGATAAGTATTTTTAATTACTTTTAGAATGTGTGTGTGTGAAATTATTAGAAATTAGCAAACATTTGAAATCAGAAAGAACAAGTTAATCTTTATTTTCTTTTGGGCTTATCAAAATCCAAAAAAAAATTATTATCATCTATCTATAAGATGATTTTATTTTCAATTTTAGTTTGGTTTGTTAAATTGATTTAGTTTTTAGTTTTTTGAATTATTTTAGTTTATTTTTAAAATTAGTTTAGTTTTTAGCTTTTATAATTATATTTTTTCTTTTTTTTGTAGGAATTTGATATAAAATCTAAAAAAAAAGTATCTTTTATCTATAAGATCCATTTTCTTTTCCATTTTAGTTTGGTTTTTAAATTTATTTAGTTTTTAATATTTTTAATTATTTTAGTTTATTTTTAAATTAGTTTAGTTTTTAGTTTTTATAATTAGATTTTTTTGTACTTTTTGTAGGATGCTACCTTTATTTGAAATCTAATTTGATATAAAATCCCCCAAAAAATTAGTATCATCTATCTATAGGATGATTTTCTTTTCAATTTTAGTTTGGTTTTTTAAATTGATTTAGTTTTTAGTTTATTTTTTAAATTAGTTTAGTTTTTAGCTTTTTTAATTAGTTTAGTTTTTATTTTTTATAATAAGAATTTATCTGCTCTTTGTAGGAAGCTATCTTTATTTGAAGCCCATTTTGATATATGAATTTTACTTTTGTTGATAGTGATGCTCTTATTCATGGCTTTGATGAAAGGAATTTTCTTATAATTTTGCTTCAAATGAGGGTTTTAGTGATAAATTAGAATTTATCATAGAAATGAATGCTATTTTGAGTTGGCAACATTGTAATAAACATATAAGATTTCATTTTTTACTGTTTCTAAACTTTTTTTTGATTAAACAAATTTAATTTGCAAGAAACTCATTACCTAAGGATTGTTACATACCAGTTCCATAATTTCTTCTCTGACTTTGACATTGTACAAACATATCACTTTCTTGAAAATCAAAATTCAAATTCCTATCGGCTCATCGTTGCACGTACAAAAGCGTGAAAATTCTATTAATTAATTGTATATTGATTATTAATATTGATGTTACATTGATTAACATGTTCAAGATGGTATTTATATACTTCAATTATGGTTCGTGACACCCTCTCATTAACTCCTACTGCCGCCATCAAAATGCTTGAATGATTATATTTTTATGATCATACATGTGTAGACACCTAAAAATGGTTCATTGCCTATGCCCCCTTTTTAACATGTCTTCTATATTGTGTGTTTGATCTTTATCATTCACTAATATTGTGTCTTTCTTCCATGTCATCAATTACTAATATTTCTCTCATTTTGGCCAAATTGATCATATTCCTAAATCAGTCCAAGATCATTCCAAACTCATATCAATGTATTATCAATCTCTTTCAATCAATCCTCTAGCATTGTCAAAGTTCATCGATGCCTCATTATCATTTAATTCCTCCAATAACATTATCAAAGTTCATCGATGCTATTTCATCATCAATAATCATTTTGAGAGCATTGTCAAAGTTCATCGATGCCTCGCTGTCACTTTCACATTTCAGGAGCATTGTCCAAGTTCATCGATGTCTCCTTACCTTTATTTATCCTCTGGCATCATCCAAGTTCATTGATGCCATAATATCATTTCTAATCATTATCGTGGTCGCATTGTTAAAGATCATCGATGCCTCGTGATTTCCTAAACTATTCCAGAACCCTCAGAATTGATCCTAAACCTTATCAATATTATCAAAATCATTTCAATTCAACATCAACACCTTCAATTCGACGTATAATTCACTAATTTCCCCCTTGGGATGAATAACCCATAGTTTATCCCTAGGTCCTAATTGAATAAATAAATAAACTTTCTTTATTCCCTTTTCCCTAAATCTCTCAACAATTAATTAATTTTTATTAATTAATTGGCTAATTTCAATCTATGAGATTTTTATAATTTCATAAATCTAATTATTGATTTTGAGGAATATTGAGAATATTGAATTATTAACTTGATTAATGATTCCTAATACTAACTAATTTCCATACCCCTTAATTGAGGATTCACATCCCTATTAACGTGCTTCATGAGTATTCCCAATATCTCCCTCATATCATGCTTCCTAACATCCTACCAACCAATATCTTCATTTATGCATTGATTTTGTGCAATCTCACCTAATTAACTCTCATTTTCTATAAAATGGGACGCATTTCTCTCATTCAAGGTTAGACCACTATCTTTTAGTATTCTCGTTGCAAACTTGTGCTTTCAAAATTCTTTGTGCAATCTTGTTATTGTCAAAGAGCTACATCAAATCAGATTATGGAGAAGAAAGAAGGACATGGGAGCTTCATTTGAAGGGGGTTCTTAGAGTTTTTATGCTTTATTTTATGAACACTTGTTTTGAATAGCTTTCATGATAGATTAGATAGGTTAGCATATTATTTAGGGTTTGTGGTCTCCTAGGTATGCTAATATGCCCTTTTTTGGTCTTACATTTGGTGAAACCGGTGTGAAACAACATTAACTGATAAATTTTTTGTGTTTTTGTGTCTTTTTCAGGTTCTGGAAGAGAGCTGCACAGCTGGTTACTGAAGCTGTGCAGGGGGTCACTGTTCCTGCGCAGGTGGTAGCATGTTTCTGCGCAAGTGGTTAAGTCCCGCGTAGTTGGGACCCAGACCTATGCACTTGGAGCTTAGAGCTGCATAGATGGCTGCTTAGCTACGCAGTTGGTCATATGGGATCCTCATTTATGGTTTAGCATCAATTTTTACATGTTTAGGAAGCTATTCCACATCTTAGGCTTTCTCTTCTGCTTTTTATCTGCTTAAAGGCTAAAATGGATCCTAAACTATTCAAATGAGCCCTAAACTTGGTAAATGAACCCTAATGTGGTTAATGAACCTCAAATTTTGATTTGCAAAGCCTAAAATGAACTTTAACATTTTGATTTGGGCTCTTAAAATGAATCTCATCTAGTTTAGGGTTTCGTATAATCAAGCTTTTTCAAAATTCAATTAAACTTGCAATCTAGCCTAACTAGGGGTTTAAATGGAATATTTCATGCAAGATAAAGTTTTTTAAGTTGATAAGGGACCTAAAATGAACATGCACATCTGATTTGGGTACCTAAAATGAACTTTAAACTAGTTTAGGATCAAATGCAGATTTTGTCCTTAAGGTGTTTCTAAACTGTTTTGATGAACATGCAAGCTAGTTAGGCTTTCAAGTTCACTTCAATTTGTTCAAATAAACTTAAATGACATAAATAATGAACCCTAGTTGTGTTTTTGATGGTTTTTCATGCTTAGATGTGGAAAAAACCTCTATTTTTACAAGTTTTTACTCCTTTTAGGCCTCTGATCAGTAGCTGCACACTTGGTTGCAGGTGCTGCATAGGTGGTCAGAAGCTGTGTAGGTGGTAGCCTATTTCTACGTAGGTGGTACCCTGGTTCTATGTAGGTGGTATCCTGTTCCTGCGCCAGTGGTAAATTTGGTGTTTTTCAAGCAAATTTTTGACTTTTTGCATTCCTATACTTGTTTCTGCACTTAGGATATTGGATTTTTGTGTTACTGATGATATGTGTAGCATGTTGTCAATTGTGGGATGAATATTGAATCCTAAAAACTACTAACAGTTTCAATGCAGGACGTTTGTAGAAGACCTTGTGTTTTCTAAAACTTTCATTTGTTTTTTTGGTAGTTAGCAAACACTTCAGCTTGGTGCTTTAAAATGAACCATTTTCATTCATATGCTTGAAGTGTATTTTAGTTTGTAAATCCAAGGAAATTTATGGATGTATCCTCTCCCCTTGCCTTCGTAGACCTTGGGTGTAAGAGAAATCCATGCAAGTCCTTTAGTGTGGCTACCTCCCAAGTGCTTTAGTAGAGCCAGTGATACTGGATGCCCAACCGGTAATAGGCTAAAGCCAAGCCCATCCAAATTGGGATAAAAAAGATGCCATTGTGATTAATCTCACAATGGATGGGTGTTGAATGCGTTATACCAGGAAAAATATCTCCATCAGTACCCTTGTGGTGTGTTAAAACCTATGAAATGTAACTTCCATAGGCTGGGAGGCCTCCATAACAGAGCTAATCTGCCGTATGTATAACCACCTGAATGGATGCCCTTACTAAAAACCATGTCATAGTAGCCAAAAACCTTCTATCTATTGGCATAGAAGGTCAGAGACCAACTAAGATGCCCCACACTTTCACGGCTATTAGTTGAGACAACAATCCCTTGGAAAGTGATGACCCTTGGGAGTTGAAGCTTGCAGTGCCTGAGAAGTGAGTGCACTGTAAGGAGGAGCCCGTGCCTCCAAGCTTATAGGTTGTCCACTATTAGTAAGCATGACTAAACTTCAGTTCAAGTGGGGATTCAACAGATACTATCCTTGCTATCCTTAGGAAGCGGTGTGTTTGTTCAGTTTTACAACAACCCTTCTAAATGATGTCTTTTTTTTTTATCGATAACATTTTCAGTTTTTATATTGATAAAAGATAATGATTACATCATAAGGCTAGTTTTATGGATGGCTTCCATATTACAAACCCACAATTTTCCTACCCAACATCTAGACTCACGCAATAGTGCTAAGGGACAAAGAGATATAAACATCCCATAGAAAGAACATACAAAAATTGGGGAAATATTATATGGCTATTAAACCCCTTAACTCAAAAAGATGCATCAAAACATCAACCCCCTAATATAGCACAACACAGAGTCAAAAAACCATGGAGAAACTCCCGCCACATAACCACCCCACAATATTACTTTTTGAACCAGGAGGTAGCTTCTTCCTTGGTGAAATTCTGGATGGATCGACCATCTACAACCTGGTGTCGACCAAAAGCTCGTGTGCCTTCCTCCCCAAGGAGTGATGTATCCACCCATATGTCTACACTTGCATGAGCCCACTCCGTAGCACCTCTTCCTTTGTTCAGTTGGTGCCTCAAAGGCTTGCCAGGTGGTCACACACTTTTGATGGGTGTCATCTTCATGGAAACCTTGTTTCCTTCCTCCTACTCGTCCAAAAACTCCTTCAGCAGATTGATTAAATTTTGCCATGCCTTAGTGGCCTTTGAAAGATGGACCTCCCTTGGGGTAGTAGATGAATACATGATTAGGGGTTGCAGAGGCGTCTCTCCTCCTCCAATTTTCCTCCATGGGTCTGGTCCCATGTGCAGCCCAACACCCAGCTCAATCCTGTTCAAGATTTCTTCAAACCCCAACAGCCACTGTGGCTCAATGCAGGCTTCCACAAATTATTAGGCCTCTTCGTTTGAATCCCCCAATGACAGGGCCAAATCAGCAAAAAGTGAGGCAATATCTAGGTTCAACCTCCTTCTCCAGTAGTCATCTAGGTATTCTGGGCCAAAGAAATCCACGATTGAGCTCATGAAGGCTTGGTCTTCAAAAAGAAAAATGTGTCTCAGCCACCGAGATGAGACGTTCCCTTTGTATGCCTATGTCTGGTTGCTTGATTCCAAAGCAAAATTAGCCTCCATGATTTTTTCTCTGCTAAAAACCTTACGCTATGTGTGTTGTGCCGAGGCCTTTTCCAAGTTTAATTCCTTCCCAAGAAATTTCTGGAGACATGCCAAGAAATTATTTCCTTCGTGTAGTCTAAATACATGTGATACATTACAATATCATGAGTATAAAGTAGGGGAAATAATTAAAATGTCCCTCCTTCGGTGTACGCAAGTATGCGAAAGAAGATCAGCCTAAAGTTGATCCAACTTGAGAAGACTGAATTCTTCAAAAATTTTGTCCTCTTTCCTATGGGGGCAATTTACTCCCAAGTTGGCCAACGTATCGGCCATCACATTTGCCTCCATATAGACATGGGAAATCTAGAAATCTTCAAAATTCAACATAAAACACCGTATTTGTTGAATGTGTTTATCCAGATGCCATGATTCCAATCTGCCTTTCTTAATCCCATTAATGATGATTTCAGAATCTCCCTCCAAGTGCACCTTATGAAAACCCATCTTCACTCCCATTAAGGTAGATTCTTTTGTAGCTTCACATTCTACCTCATTATTAGTCCCATCACGAAACCTCCTTGCCGCAATAGCCACTATGTTTCCTTCATAATCCCATACTATACAACCACATCTAGAGGTGCTTGGATTGCATCTGGTTGCACCGTCGAAATTAATTTTTATCCAGCTTTCCTCTGGAGGTTGCCACCCACATTTCACCTTACAAAGAGAAGGATTAACCCTATGCAACCCATGAATAGGCCAAAATTTGATGGCAGGTAACTTGGCTTGCAAGCGAGCACCAAAATGCGTAAAGGAGGGGTTGTGCTTGCTTGATGAGGATGCAGCCAATGATATGACTTCAGTAATGGCTCTGTCAAGTCGCTGACCAAAAATGTCTAATGTTTCATCATTTCCTTGGAAGATTCTCCTGTTTCTTTCCTTCCACAACTCCCACAATGTAATTGATGGGATTACCTTCCAGGTTGATCTAAAGACCGAACCCTGGTTCTTCTTCGGCCATGCTTTCAGCCATCCTTCCAAGGTTTCCATCAAAGGACTCACCCACTCCAGTTTGGTTTTGGCCCTGATCCACAGTTCCTGAGAGTATCTATAGTGGAGAAGGAGGTGGTCAACCATTTCTTCTACATTTTTACACAGGGGGAATCTGAAGGGTCCCTGAAAACCTATACATTTGAGTCTTTCCCCTGTTAGGATTTTTTCGTTACCTACCAGCCAAGTAAAAGTGCCTACTTTGGGTAAGCATTCCTTGTTCCAATAGAGGTTCCGCTCCCAGGAAACTTTATTGTGATTCCCTTCTAGTAACTAGTATCCAAGCTTAACCGAGTATTTTCCACTTTTGGAGCCACACCAGATGAGATGATCCTCCATTGGGGAAGTTTATAAATTCTCTCTCAGCCAAGAGTTGCCTCATCCATTCCTTATCATCATTGTTGATTGCCAATGTTGAGGGGTCTTTCCATTTCCTTGGACACCCCAGGTTGGATGGCTGGTTGTCTGTTAGTAATAACTGGGAGAGGGGGGGGGGGTGAATCAGTGGCCTCAAAAATTTATCCAATTTAAACTTTAATCCATCACTCAATACTTCTCAAATTATTAAGTCCCAACAAGATGTATGCCTTTACTTGAAATAAATAACTGTCTATCGGTTTACCTTATCTGTCCTTATTCTCCTTGATAACTGATAAGCAGTAAACTGTATTTACTGATACTTAGTAAATATGTAGAGTATACCAGTCAATCCATACATGCATATGCTAAATGTAAAATAATAAAGTGATAAACCATACACATATAACACAAGGATTTTAACGTGGAAACCCTGTTAAGGGAAAAACTACTGGGATCGATACCCCAAATTTTCACTCTTATGAAGTGAGCCCTGTTAGGAGCCAAGCTTTTAAAGGTTACAAACACATAGTTAGGTGCGACCTTGTTAGAGGATTTTTATACATAGGTTGTCACTAAGTATCTGGCATCTATGCTACCATCCTTGAATCAGTCTCATGACTGTCAATAGGCTTTATGCAAATCTTACTACCATCCTTGAATTAGCCTCCTTCTTAGACTGTCAATAGGCTTTAGGTAAGACCGGTGCTACTATGATAAGTCAACCTTCTGGTATTCTACTAGGATATACCTCAAATATAAAAGACTGTTAATTCCTGCTCTGTTAAGAGACTTAATGCCTCAATGGTTAAACTGAAACACAATGACCTGTTTCTAATGCAACTTTGAATTGCAGATATTTAGATCTATTTATGGACAATACCTTTCTTATCAATGTATCAATTCAGTTCCTTTGTACTTAACTCTTTCTGCTCCGTGATGCTGTGTTGTTCTGTTCATTGGTGTCTGTAGAATTCTTTAGCTCTCCTTTAGCTTGTTTGATCAGGACTGCATGAAGTTTATCCTTCATCAGATTCTCTTTAGCATCTTCTATCAGTTCACTCCCCCGTGTATCTGATTTCTTACGGGAATTAAATTATGCTTGTCTCTTAAATAGACATGATATTCCTTGATTCTAGGTTCTTGATTCTTGATTCTTGGCATGAAAAACAACCCAGCCAAATTGATTTGCAGCTTTAAATCCTGATTTATCTCATAGTTATCTTCTTTCCAACTGTACAAATCAATTACTTAATGATGGTTGAATAAAGCAAATAAAAAAACTAGTTAAGTCTATCCTTTAGCTCTGCCAGCTAGATATTTTGTCATTTTATGATCTCTCTGTTCTGTCGGTCAATTCTGCAGTTCGTTGCCAGTGACAACTGCCAGTTCCATCGGTGCTACTTTAGTTAGCTTTGAGATCTCCGTCTGTCGGGCATCTTTGGATCTTTCTCGTTGGGAAACACTATTTTTACCTCGTCAGGCAATACTTTCTTCTGCTCATCGGGCATCACTGTGACTTTTTCTCTGTCTTTACCGATGGTGTGCACTCTGTCGGTGTGGTCTGTCACTTGGTGAATACTTGACTTTTATGCATTGCTAAAAGCATAAAATTTATTCCATTGATTCTCTAAAGTCTTTGGCATGACCATACAGATGATATCAAGTTGACATCAATGACAATACAAACCATTAACTGATTTAATGTCTTGCATCATCTTCAACTTAATATAGTCAAACATTCAATTAGTTACATGTCATCAATGTCTCCCTTTGGCATTGATGGGAACATGCTATATTATCACACTATACTATTGCTAATAGAATATGAAATACAGTTGTTGAGATTCATCAAATTACCAAACTGTATGTTTTGATAATCGATAAAATGTTTGACCGCCGGTAAGCTCTGTGTAAGCTTAGATTTGATTCTTGCAGCTTTTCTTTTTCTTCTTCTGATGTGTTGTGTCCTCTTGATTATGTCAATTCCTCTCTTTTTATTGTTCTTCTTCTTTGATGTCTCTGTCTATTGTTTGCAACTTTTATGCAAATTCTCTCCCCATGGATATGATCTCTCCCTATTTGGAGTAATTTGATAATGAATAGTTTCTGATGATAATATGGACATAGACATTCTCTCCCTTTGACAACAATGCCAAACCAATAATACAAATATCTGAGACTCTATCAATCTATTTCTTCTTTCCATAATATACTCCTTGAATTTCCCTTATCCATTATTAATATAAAAATCTGCTCTAGTGCTTGGTTCTGATATATACCTTGCTTTATATAGATGTAGCATTGAAGTTCAGCTTCTACTTGCATCAATCATGAATGATATTATGATAAGATATGGTTGATGTAGTGTTTAGTCCTTTTAATAACTAGGAGACATGGGTTTGACCCCTAGTCTTTTTCTCAAGTACTCAAATATATCCTTGGGCAGTAGCTTGGTGAAGATACCAGCCAATTGTTCTCTTGATTGCACATATTCAAGTATTACCTCTTTTTCTTGAACCTGTTCTCTCAAATAATGACACTTGATGGCAATGTGTTTAGTCTTCACATGCATGACTAGATTCTTGGAAATATTTATTGTGTTGGTGTTATCACAATAGATAACCACTAGTTCTTTGATCTTCATATGCATCCCTTCCAGCAACTGTTTGATCCATGCAATATTTGAGTAGTTTGCAGCAGCAACAACATATTCTACTTTTGTAGTGGACTGAGAGATGCATCCTTGCTTCTTGCTAATCCATGTGACAAGTCTGTCACCCATAAATAATGCTCCTCCAGTTGTGCTCTTTTGGTCATCAAGATTTCTAGCCCAATTAGCGTTGGTAAACACTTTCAATTCAAATTTTCCTTCTCTACTATACCATAATCCAAATTCCTTAGTATTCTTCAGATATCTTAGAATTCTTTTCATAGCAGTTATATGTGATTCCCTGGGGTTAGCAAAAAATCTAGCAATAATTCCTATTGCATGTGCAATATCTGGTCTAGTGTGTACAACATACATGAGTTTTCCTATCATTGATCTGTATAGAGTCTGATTTACCTCTGTTGTCTTGTCTTCCTTTGTTAATTTGCATCCAATAGCCATCGGTGTTCCAATAGGTTTGGAATCTTCCATCTTGAATATTTTCAGGATTTCTTTGATATATTTGGACTGTGTAATGAAAATACCTTCACTTTGTTGAATGATCTATAGACCAAGAAAGAACTTGATCTCTCCAAACATAGAAATCTCAAATTCCTTGGTCATCTCATCAGAAAATGATTTTCATAGCATATCATTGCCTCCAAATATGATGTCATCAACAAATATTTCAGCAATCAAAGTGTTAGCATTAGTATCTTATTTCAAATAAAGATTACTATTTTCACTAGTCCTTATGAATCCAATACTTATTAGATAG
>MU226008.1:0-13858 GCA_018584345.1 Thuja plicata | reverse complement strand
CTTCCTTCTAAGCACACAAGCTCTGATACCAATTTTTAGTAATAACTGAGAGGGGGGGGGGGATGAATCAGTGGACTCAAAAATTTATCCAATTTAAACTTTAATCCACCAATCAATACTTCTCAAATTATTAAGTCCCAACAAGATGTATGCCTTTACTTGAAATAAATAACTGTCTATCGGTTTACCTTGTCTGTCCTTATTCTCCTTGATAATCGATAAGCAGTAAACTATATTTTCTGATCCTCAGTAAATATGTAGAGTATACCAGTCAATCCATACATGCATATGCAGAATGTAAAACAATAAAGTGATAAATCATACACATATAACACAAGGAATTTAATGTGGAAACCCTGTTAAGGGAAAAACTACTAGGACCGTTACCCCAAATTTTCACTCTTCTTAAGTGAGCCCTATTAGGATCCAACCCTGTTAAAGGTTACAAACACACGGTTAAGTGTGACCTTATTAGAGGATTTTTATACATAGGTTGTCACTAAGTATCTGGCATCTATGCTACCATCCTTGAATCAGTCTCATGACTGTCAATAGGCTTTATGCAAATCTTACTACCATCCTTGAATCAGCCTCCTTCTTAGACTGTCAATAGGCTTTAGGTAAGACCGGTGCTACTATCATGAGTCAACCTTCTGGTAATCTGTTAGGATATACCTCAAATATAAAAGACTATTTAGTCCTGCTCTGTTAAGAGACTTAATGCTTCAATGGTTAAACTGAAACACAATGACCTGTTTCTAATGCAACTTTGAATTGCAGATTTTCAGATCTATTTATGCACAATACCTTTCTGATCAATGTATCAATTTAGTTCCTTTGTACTTAACTCTTTCTGCTCTGTGATGTTGTGCTATTCTATTCATCGGTGTTTGCAGAATTCTTTAGCTCTCCCTTAGCTTGTTTGATCAGGACTGCATGAAGTTTATCCTTCATTAGTTTCTCTTCAACATCTTCTATCAGTTCACTCCCCCGTGTATCTGATTGCTTATGGGAATGAATTTATTCTTGTCTCTTAAATATACATGATATTCCTTGATTCTAGGTTCTTGATTCTTGATTCTTGGCGTGAAAAACAATCTAGCTAAATTGATTTGCAACTTTAACTCCTGATTTCTCTCATAGTTATCTTCTTGCCAACTGTACAAATCAATTACTTAATGGTGGTTGAATAAAGAAAATAAAACAACCAGTTAAGTCTATCCTTTAGCTCTACCAGCTAGATATTTTTTCATTTTCTGATCTCTCTGTTCTGTCAGTCAATTCTATAGTTCGTCGCCAGTGACAACTGCCAGTTCCGTCGGTGCAGTTTCAGTTAGCTTCAGGATCTCCATCCATTGGGCATCATTGGATCTTTCTCATTGGGAAACACTATTTTTATCTCATTGGGAAATACTTTCTTTTTCTTGTCAGGCATCATTGTGACTTTTTCTCTGTCTTTACCGATGGTGTGCACTCCGTCGGTGTGGTCTGTCACTTGGTGAATACTTGAATTTTATGCATTGCTGAAAGCATAAAGTTTATTCCATTGATTCTCTAAAGTCTTTGGCATGACCATATAGATGATATCAAGTTGACATAAATGACAATACAAACCATTAACTGATTTAATGTCTTGCATCATCTTCAACTAAATATAGCCAAACATTCAATCAGTTACATGTCATCAGTTGTCAATGTAGTCCTTGACTCGGGAGCCCCACAAATGGTGCATCTACTCTATGACTCTATGAGGAACCCCTGAAGAAGCCAATCTCAATCCCCCATCCCATGAGTCATACCAAAAATCTACCTTCTCGCCATTCCCAATCTTCCAAGTTAAATGATCTATGATCAGATCTCTGCAGCTGAGGAGGAAGTTCCAGATGGTTGAACCTATAGGTGGATCCGCAATAGTTAGAATCCTATCAGGTGCTTGAGAATCTAGATATTTGGTTCTTAAATTTGTGAACCATCTTTGATTTCCTACAATGAACATCTGCCAGACAAGCTTGGCACCCAGGGCCATATTGAAAAGCATCCATTCCCTTACCCCTTCTCCACTGCTACCTTTCGGTCTGCAAACTTTGGACCAGGACATCATGGGGATCTTGTCACCTTCCTATGTGCCATTCCATAGGAAATTTCACATACATCTTTGGATCGACTGAATCTTATTTTTGGGAATTCTAAAACATGCCATCAAATAGACTAGCTTTTCCGAGATAACAGCTCGGAGCATGGTAATCCTACCAGCCAGTATCAACCACTGACCTTTCCAGCTATCCATGCTATTTCTACATTCATCCACTAACTTATTCTAGATTAGTCCTGTCCCAGCACCCCCAAACAGAGGGGTTGCAAGGAATTTTCTAGGGAGTTTACCAATCCTCACTCCAAACAGGACAACAATTTCTCTTTGAAGACCTAGCTCAGTATTGAAAAAGAAAATTTCTGACTTGTCCCAATTTACCGACTGTCCCGAAGCCACACTATAGTTAGCTAGCACCTGTTACATAACCTTGGCCTTAGCCATTGACGCCAATGCAAAAAATTATGTGTCATCCACAAATTGGGAGTGGGAAGTAGAGGGTATCCCATTCACAATCTGGATGCCCTTCCACGCCCCGCTCACTCTGTACTTGGTGATTAATCTCCCCAGAACCTCTACCAGAATGATAAATAAGAAAGGGGAGATAGGGTCACCTTGTGTGATGCCCTTTCTTGTGCTAAAGAAACCCTGTGGGCTGCCATTGATAAGAACAGAGGTCCTAAAATCTGATGTCATACCCTGGATCCATTTCAGCCAGCTTTCCCCGAAACCAAAACACTTCATAACCCCAAGTAAGAACTCCCTATCCACTCTGTCATAAGCTTTACAGATGTCCAGTTTGAGCATCATACACCTTCCCTTACCCTTACTGGTAGTGTAAATAACTTCATGTGCCACAATTATACCATCCACAATACTATGATTTGGGGTAAAACCACTTTGCTCCGGAGAGATAATGGCATCTAAGAGAGATTTTAATCTATTTGCAGAAACCTTTGTAATAATTTTATATATAGTATTACAAAGGGAGATGGGTCTGAAATCATCATACCTCAATGGTTTTCCTATTTTTAGAATGAGAGAAATCAAGGTGTTGTTGAAATCTTTTAAGATGAAACCCTCTCTTCTTGATTCTTCCACCACGTTCAGCAAATCTTCTTTGAGCAGATCCTAGAATTTTTGATAGAAAAAATCTTGAAAATCATCCAGTCCAGGGGCCTTGTTGCCCCTCATCTTAAAAATAGCAGCTTTGAGTTCAGCCATCGTGATTTTGTTCATAAGCATCCTGTTGTCCTCCTCTGACATAATTTTGGGGATGACGCTTAGTACCTTATCCTGGGCAGCCTTCCTATCTGCTTGTTCGTCTTGCTAGAGTGAAGAGAAAAAAGCTACTACCTCCCTATTAATGCTAGCATTGTCTTCTAGAAGGGTGCCATGGCTATCTTCAGTAGAAAGGATACGGTTAATATTCTGCCATACTTTCAAAGAACTGTGGAAAAATTTGGTGTTCCTGTCCCCCTCACGCAGCCAGTTCTCTCTTGATTTCTGTTTGTAGTGAATCTCTTCCCTTTTTAGGATTTCTGAGTATTTTCCCATCAAGATGTGTTCATTTTGAAAGTCCACATCATCCATACCTTGCTCCAAAACCTTGTCGTTAAGGGCCGATAAGTTTGCCTCCACCTCCACCCGAGCCTTGAAGATGTTGCCAAAATGGCGGTGATTCCACTCTTTCAGTTTTTGCTTGAGGTGTCTCAATTTCAAGAAGAAATGGAAGGTGTCATTTCCTTCAACCAGAGGCCCTTTAAGTCAACACTTGGCCACCAGCTCCTGGAAATCCTCCACCCTAAACCACATCTTCAAAAATTTAAAAGGGCACCTGATCGGAATCCCGTCATGTTGTACAACCATTGACACTGGATAGTGGTCAGATCCTGATAGCGCAAGGACTTTAGTTTCAAAAAAAATGGGTAGTGCCTGCCATTCTCCTGCTAAAAAAATCCTATCAAGTTTCTCCGCAATATGTGAAAACTCCTTCTTCCTGTTTGTCTACGTACAAAGTGTTGAAAATCTATTTGAATTGGACCTAAAGTGCAAGCCCCCCCTCATTTTTCAGTCAAACCAAGGGTAGCATTAAAATCTCCTACTATCATGTGAAATTCATTCCCCAATGTTGAAAGGAAAAGTCCAATCTCCTCCCAAACTACCTTCTTCTCCTCTGATTTGGTAGGTCCATAAACATTGATCAAGACCCCCGAGAGCTTTACTATGAAGGAGGAAAACCAAAGGGCTTGCCAAGACCTCTTCTAGATTAGGGGTTCACCTTTAAGGAGTCTGGGGTTCCATAGAATCCCCAAGCCCCCAGACGCCCCAACTACCTCAACAAAAAAACCAGACCACCTTTGTCTAACTCCTAAAACCTTTTCTTCCTCCTCAACCTCCATTTTAGTTTCCTGAATACACACAATATCTACTTTCGCCTGATCCAGAGCTCTCTTGATCAGGCATCTTTTGTCAGGGGCATTGTATCCCCTAACATTCCACGTAATAAACTTCATTGTTGCCAAGGAGGGGTTGTCTCCCTCCCAAATCTCAAACGGGTTTGACCCTTCATGTTGTATGCTTTTCCTACCTCTCTTAAGTGAACTTCCTTTAGTAGTGCATTTTTTGGCCTGGGATTGAGAAATAGTCTGCTTCTCCAAGAGCCCAAGTTCATCTCTAAAGGCAAGTACTCCGTCATCCAGAAGCTCATCAATTTCTGGGAGGTTTCCCATGAAAGGGATCAACATCCTTATGGGGGAATTTTTGGGGTGCATATCCTATAGTTGTTCCTTAGTATGATTGCCCATTGTTGGGTCTACTGGTTCAGCCAAAGAGGGGTTCTCCAAGTTTTCCATCTACTAAAAAACCTCCCTACCCATTCCTGGGTTTGTCTTTCCCTCCACAACCTTATGAGAATCTGCTTCAGCAGACATAAAAACTGGCTCTAGGTTAACACCCTGTTGTGAAGCCTGGGATGGGATTCCTTCGGAGGCCTCTACTATGACTGTAATGGGCCGGTACTATAGACTCCCATCGCAAGAAAATTCCCTATCCTGAACATTAGCGTCCTCACCTTTCTCTCCTAACCGAGTTCCAGGCGTGACTGCCTCCCCCGCCCAGTCTTTGGAGGGCCCTGGTTCACAAGCATTAGTGGATTTTCTAGTTTCCCCTACCTTCTTTTTGCCATTATGTTTGACTAAGCATGTCTCCACCATGTGCCCCCACTCCTTGAAGCTACTGCACTGATAGATTGCCTCCTCTATCTCAATCTCCTACCACCAGTAGCCTTCCGCCATTTTAATATCTATTGCATGTGGCAAGAGTGGATGTGGCTTCCACATAATGCAGATTCTCGCATATTGGCTGAAGTCTTTCTGCTCAATTGCTTCATCAGCTTTCATGAACTTACCTAGTTTTTCCCCTATAAACTTAAGAATCCCTGAGGTCCAGTACTCATGGGGTAGATTATAGAGCCTGATCCAGATGGGAACCTCTTCCACTTTTTCCTATTTGGGATTGAAGTTAGATATCCAATCTTTGATGTAGAAACCCACTCCCTCCATCAAGAAGGGCCCATTGTACATTACCCGGGTCTTGTCATGTTTGGACCCCATGATTAATAGGAAAAATCTATTGGTCATGGTTTTGATGATTACCTCCTTACCCTAGATGTCGTTGACCCAGCTTCTCAGGTTGGGCACCGGTGGCCAGCCACCTCCCCTTTTCATAAAGAAGGCTCGCTCCTTGAGCATCTTGACTGAAGTCTTCCATTCCTCTATATCGATACGGATATCAATTGCCTTATTATCTACTGTGGCTGGGATTTATTTTGTGAGACCTCCAGAGGTTAATGAATGCTCATTGTGTCTCCTAACCCATCTCCAATCAGTTCTTACCTCCCATTTTTGGGATATGACCATCGTATCTTTCCTGTGTAAATCACCCATCGGTCTATGGCTCTATTCCAGCCTAATGCTGATGTCCGGGAAACTGCCCCAGGGCCACAGGGGTTTCCATGGTAGCCTAGGGTCATTTTGGGTACCCTCACCAGTCAGTCATTGCTATCTGATGCCGCCGCCATGACCACAAAACCCTAGTCTCCTCCTGCGCTCTGCCATCTCCTAAATGATGTGTCTTGTGTGAGTGTTCAAACCTTAATAAAAATGAAAACATCTTAAAAAAATCTCCTTAAAGAACACATTTTCCAAATCAATCTTCAAGAACAATCAAATGGTCACAACAAACCTTTTCTTTGAGTAAACATATGGAACCTTGAACTTTTCACTTGGAACCTTTTGGCATGCTTGATAGCCTTCATATTGCATATTCATGACCTAATCTCCTTGCATTTGCATTTCAAAAAATTCCTTGCATTATAGACCTCATTTCAATCCTCTTTACAATCCCTTTTGCATAAATCCTAATCATAGTCCTCTTGCATGCATAGCTAATTTTAGATATTCCTTAAAAAATTTGCAAACAATCCTAGAAAGTATCCAAATCATAGAGCATTTCTTGATGGCGTTGAAAACAAGATCTTGACTTGGTCCCCTTTTGTCCCAAAATTTCAAACCCCCTACCCTTATAAATTGGTCTTATTCTACCTTTGTCATGATGGATTTGACCTAAGCCTTTTTATCAAACTTGTCCCTTGTCCCAAAATACAATTTTTCAAGTCAAGATTCTTATTCAACCTCATGAGGTTATGCTCTTAGGTTTGTCTCCTTTCAAAAGATTAATTGTTAAAGTCCAAAAACCAAAAACATAGTTGCATAAACCTTAGATTGCATTTGCATAAGATCCTTGCATTTCCAAAGTTGCATTTCCAAAAATCCAAAAATTCCAAAAAAAGCTTGCATTTGCATATAGTAATCATGCCAGTTTTCACAAGATCTCAAGCATCCAAAAGGAAACAAGATCCTTATTTACCTATGTTTACAACACAACAAGAATCACAACTACCCTTTGATCCAAGACAAGGTGTTTCATATCAGAATCAAACTGACCTAATCAACATGCAACCATTGGAAGAAGTACATCAAACATTTCATGACCCAAGACATGTCACATTTCCTCAAGGACCCACTTCAAGCAATGATCTATGCAACATGGGATATCCTTCAAATGCTTCCCCAAACTTTGGCAATATTCAATGGGGACCTCCCCCAACCTTTGAACCAATTTTTGTACCTATGCCACCTGGCCAAGGTAGTGTTCCCCTACACCTGAGGAGGAATACCAACAAACTTGTCAAATCAATCAAGTCCAACCCAATTATTTGTAAAAACAACCTATGCCAAACACATATTTCAGATCTTATCAACCTCCTCCACCACCACCAGATAATCAATATCTTGGAAATGCCTCAAGTCCCTCTAGATTCTGGAGACTCACATGAAACATTTTCTTCCTTCAAAGATTTACCTAAAGAGGAAATTTACGAAGCTGTTAAGAACAAAAAAAATTCAGCAGACATTAACATATCTCATGAATCAAGATCTGAGATGATATATCAAAGAAATTCAAAAGAAAAATCCTCAATTATTCTCAGAATATCAAAATCCCCCACCATCTACTTTGGAAGAGAATCAAGCCTTACAGGTTTGGGATAGAGAAAAATGAGAACAACCCTTCGATGAGTCAACTATGGTGGAAACACAAAAATTATAGTGAAATGATTTAACTGTCGATATTCCTCCAAAGGAAAAGTATATACCATTGGATAATCCTTTATTTGAAGAAGTAGCACTCCCTCCTCCTGAGATGGTGGATGCTACAAAAATCCCTAAAAAAGGTCCTAAAAGAACATGGAAGATTGATTTAAATATATGCTTTCCAAAAGGGTCAAATGAAACGTTCACATTTCCTTGGGGGATGCCAGATGTACCCCCTTTTGAAGAAACACAACCAAGTAGTCCTCCTTTGGTAACAGATACAACATTTCTAGGAAGCACTTCAAATGCAACAACGTCCAAAGGACCATTTAATGAACCACCAAGGGTACCCACATTTGATGTATCTAATGTGACTACTACAACTATACCAAATCAATTGCAAGATCAAAAGAAGAAGAGCCTTGTCGATATCACACCAATTCCACCTAAGGTGACTCAACAAGCACATGTAACACAAAAAGTGCAACAAGCCCAAGCAGCTCAACAAGCACCATCAACAAAAATTAAGACTGCAAATCTTGATGGTATACTTGCACCACTTGGATTTCAACAAGATCATAACATGCAACAACCAACATTGCAGATGGGTCAATAATCTCATCCTGTCACCCAACATGTGTAAGGTCCAAAGGTGCAACAAGTGCACCCACAAAAAAAACAACAACAACAACAACATATCTAATAGTATGTACAACAACAACAACATGCTCTACAACAACAATATGCTCAACAACAACATGCTCTACAACAACAGTACGTACAACAACAACAACAACAACATGCTTTACAACAACAATATGCTTAAAAAAATGACAACAACATGTTCAACAACCATATGTTCTACAATTACAACCATATGTTGCACAACAACAAAATGTGTCACAACAAAAACAACATGTGGTGCAAACTCAACAACAATAGTATGCACCAAGATATCAACAACAAGTTTCTCAACCTTACTATGTGACACAAGGTCAACAATATGATCTTACACCAATAAATCATCAACATATGGAAGATCCTCAACAACATGCCAGAAAACATGTGGTATCAATCCATGACATCTCATCTAAATTGTTAGAATTAGATCAGGCCTCAAAATATAGTCGACGTACAATCACTTATAAGAAGACACATCATTCTGATACACGTAAAAAAGCTACGAAGCCTTCACAGAATGAAGAAATGATTCAGCAAATCCAATGCTTGCATAAAAAAATGAATGATCTTCAATTCAAGGACAAGAAGACACTTTATATAGAATGAGACCTATGTCCCAATCCGTTTGATCCAAGCATTTACATGCCTCCTTTTCCAAAGAATTTTGAGGTACCCAAATTCGAAAAGTACAAAGGAAAAGGTAATCCAATCGATCACATTTGGGAGTTTTATACTTTGAGCATCAAGGTTCACAATGATGATACATACCTCATGCAACTCAAGCCTTGGGGGTCAAGTAGTGGAGTGGCACTCTAAATTACCCAGCAATATCAAGTCTTGGAAAGAACTAGCCGACAAATTCATCTCACTTTGCGTTCAACATATCAAGTGAGGTTATGATGACTGATTTGTTTACAACCAAACAAAAAGTTGGAGAATCATTTATGACCTTCCTATTACGATGGAGGATTTTGGTTAGTCAATTCCCTTTTGATGTGCCAAAAGAACAACAAATACGATTATTTATCCAAAACCTGGTACTTGAGATGATGTATGAGCTCAAAATCAAACGACCAAGTACCATTCAAAAGCTCATGAAAAAAGGAATTGACATTGAAGATGCTCTTATTGAAAAAGGAGTATTAAAAATCAACAAGGACAATAAGAATGCGAGCACTTCAAGTGACAAGCCAAAATTTTGGTCTCAAAATAAAAATGTCACAAATGACGACGTTGTCGACACATGGATAGTTAACACGACACAACAAAAAGTGAGTCTCAAAGGACCTACTGCTACAAACATGCAAACAACGACTCAAGCGCCACATCCAGCGCAAGATCCAACACAACCTCAAGCACAAAAAAATGATAATGTGCAACAAAATTGACAACATCAACCACCGAGAAACAAAGATGGACCACAGAGACAGTTCACACCATTGGGTGAACCTCTTCACTAGGTATTGCAATAGTTATTGCAAAACAATTATATTCAATTACCCGAGATCCGCAATCCCCCAACAGTTAAACCCCTTTGATGGGATGACAACAAATACTATGATTATCATCAGACAAAGGGACACATAACCAATTCCTACTACCAATTAAAACATAAAGTTCAAGACCTTATTGATCAAGGTGTGATTGAAGTTGAACCCATGACGGGATCTTCCAATACTGACCATACTATCTTCACAAACCCTTTGGTGGATCAAGAAAAGGGAAATGCCTCTATGTCAAATTCAAATTCCAAGAACAATGTCAATTATAATCAGACCGGCCATGACTATACCATTAATTGTTTCTCTAAGGCCGATTCACGTGTGTCCACTCTGACCTTCCGGGATAGTAACCCGCAATATGCAGTCACTACCCGTCGTACCAAGATTATTGTGCCTAATGCACCATCCAAACCCAAGGTACCTTCAGATTACAATGTTGTTGAATAGCTGTGTAAGACCCCTACCTTGATATCAATCCTTGATTTGCTGCGCACATCCCCCAGTACAAGGATGTCCTTGAAAAAGCATTGAAAGAGTTCACTGTTCTGACTGACATTGACACTAACCAGTTTCAGGCCATGATGTGGCACTTCTCTGCATCCTAGAATGTCACTTTTTCAAAAGAGGATGTTCCACATGACCGAATTGGCCATAATGACCCTCTCCATCTCGAAGTCTTTGTCCATAATGCCAAAATCTAGTGAGTCATGATAGACGGTGGAGCAAGAATTAACATCTACACTTTGAAGGTCATTATTGATCTTGGTTAGAATGAGAGTGACATTGATCCTTCTAGGAGAATCACAATAAAGGCATATGATGACACTGAACACCCTTCTAAAGGAGTCATCATACTACCCATCATAATTGGCTCGGTTACTGAAAACACATTGCTGCAAGTCCTAGATCTAGACTTTCCCTATAACATGATCTTAGGATGCCCATGGATCCATGCCATGAAGGAGGTTCCCTCTATGTACCATCAATGTCTGAAATTATTTCACAATGGAGCTGAGATCACCATCCCAAGTGATCCTAACCCTTTCCAATTTTGTGCTAATCTGAGAGAAGGGCCCACACAACAGGTACCTACCAATAGCAAAGATATTCCATCCAATTCCTCCAAATATGTTGATGCAACCACCCTTGAAAAAATGGTCAAAGGAAAGATGAATATTGAAGATAAAGGGTGTGGAGAGTATACCATGGCGCAAGCCTTTCATATTGGGAAACTTCCTCTCTCCCCAAAGTCTTATGGAAAACCAAATTTATTGCAAACACAATTACCCAAGACTACCATGAAGGTTATGCTCTCACCTACATTCACTCTGTAGGGAGGTTTTCATGAAGAACATGTATATGACAATGCATCAAGCTAGATTTTCCAAGACCAACAGAAACAAGAATAGGATCCCACTGAGATACCTGTTGAAAGATACGGGCCTAGGTTCACACTCATGTAGAAAAAAGGCTATGATGGCCACAGTGGTCTTGGAGTACAAAAACAAGGAATTTTTGATGATCAAAAGGAAGAATGAAAAAAAAAATGCAACACAAGTTCTCAGAACTCTCTTGACATGTCCACTCTTTTGGACTATAGGCTATCCCACATGCTTTTCATGACATCAGGTCATTTCCCTATATGCTATCTAGCACTACTTCATGAGATAACATTGCTATATTCTTGATCCCTAGCTTGGGTAATCTTGAGGAGACTGTCCTTGAAGGTGGCATTCACCCGCTTTATCCACCAATGCTAATCCACTTCTGATCTATCAATCCATCTATAAATCCCTATACCTTGCTAGACATTGGGGGAAAACCAATGTGATGATGCTTGAGAATTAGTAATCTCTAAAAAAAAAAAAAAAAACATTTTAAAATCTTTAAAAATCCAAAAAATTGTAAAAAATAAAAAATAAAAAATCATCAAATCTGCATTTATTCTCATTGCTTGTGCATATCTTGTATATCCTTTCCAGCCTTGTACAGTCTCGGTTAGTTTTGTATCTTATCATCATAGCTTGGAACCAGTCCACATCTCATCCTTGAGACAATTATACCTAGCTAGGGGTAAGTTCTTAGTCATCTTGGGGAGTCAGTCCCTAAATTCAACTATTGGTCCAAGAGGAGTCCACCACATTACCTATCAAATATCAGGTTCTCTACTATTTTACAATATTGGTGTTTCTCAACACCCATGAGCTTAAACAAATAGTGTTTCTTAACACTCATCAAACAAACAATGATCACAAAACAAAAATAGTTACACACAATCAACTAACGGTGTTTCTCAACACTACCTATCATGGATAGTATGATTATTATTTTTCTTATTATGTCTTCCGAGTGACTCTATGATGTCTTTGTACTAGAGAAACAAGGACAAGGGGCATGATATTTTCTTTATCTGCTGTCTATTATCATTGATGATTGATTGTGACATTTTCTTTGTTTGCTTCTTGAAAGTTAATTCATGATAGTATGCAAATTTGTCTTAGGACATGATCACCAAAGAATCATTGAGGACATTTGCATATGAAAATGATTAATTATTATTTGTTAATCCGTGCAAGCAGTATTTACATCAACACTAGTAAATTTGACTTCAAATTTTGACAAAAATTGGTCAAAATTTTGACAGTAATTGGTCGAATTCATGACCAAACCTTTCGTCGTTCTTTTTTTGTCAAAATTTTGACGTTTTTATTATTGGTCGCAATTGCGACCAAAATAGAGGTCAAAATTTTGACTATAGTTCTTGTTTGAAATATTAAATGCATTGGTCAAAATTTTGACAGTAATTGGTCAAAATTCTGACCATTGCCTTGGTGGAAAGCATAGCATGCACGTCAAAAACTCTTGATGGAATGGTCAAAATTTTGACCAATCTTTGGTGGAAACAAGTGGAGACATTGGTCGAAAGTTTGACCATCCCATCAACAATTTTCGATGTGCATGCTATTCTTTCCACCAAGGCATTGGTCAAAATTTCGACCAATCTTTGGTGGAAACGAGTAGGGAATTTGGTCAAAATTTTGACCATCCCATCAAGAGATTTCGACGTGAATGCTATGCTTTTCACCAACGCATTGGTCAAAATTTTGACCAATTGTTGGTGGAAATGAGTAACGACATGGGTCAAAATTTCAATCATCTGTTTCTGAGATATCGACGTGGATGCTTTGCTTTCCACCAAGGCATTGGTCAAAATTTTGACCATCTCAATTGGCAATGGTCAAAATTTTGACCAATGCCTTGGTGGAAATGAGCATTGGCATTGGTCGAAATTTTGACCATTGCCAATTTTTAAAAAAAATAAAATTTTACCAATTAATTTTTTTTTAATTCTACTTGGATTCAACTGTGTAGTTTTTTGAGTCTCATTGGCTCTGGGTGATGCTCACAGAGGTGAAGGACTGGGACTTCCCGGGAGGCCACCTATCCCAGTACCACTCTAGCTAGAGTGCACTTAACTATGGAGTTTTCTCCATGGTTAAACCCACTCTGCTTGCATCCTCATTTGCAAAACCTTCACCAAGTGTTGTGCCTTATGAACCATCCATTAGAAAGCCCCTTAAGCTTATCAGTTGATAAGCTTAAGGGGATTTCTAATGGATGGTTCATAAGGCACAACACTTGGTGAAGATTTTGCAAATGAGGATGCAAGCAGAGTGGGTTTAACCAGGGAGGAAACTCTGTAGTTAAGTGCCCTTGAGTTGGAGTCGTACTGGGATGGGTGACCTCTCGGGAAGTCCCGGTGCTTCACCTCTGTGAGCATCACACAGAGCCAATGAGTGCTAAATGTTCCATTCATTCTCATGAGAGATGGGTTCATGTGAACCACTACTCATGAATCACGGGTTAATGAGTTTGACTCAAAAAACAACACAGTTGAATCTTGATTAGCAACTAGCAAACATATTTACAAA
>MU226007.1:1536563-1561184 GCA_018584345.1 Thuja plicata | reverse complement strand
ATATAAATTATATGGATATATATAATAATTATAATACATATTATTATTATTACATATATATCAATGTGTACTCGATAATTCAATAACAATGATTTTATCTGAACGAAGCTACATTCCTTAACACAACCACTACACCAACTTTGATTCTTGGCATGGTGATTGTGATGGGACCTATTCTTGGCAACCCAACCTTGACATCATTCTTTTTTTTTTTAAACTTGCTGATTATAACATGCTTTCACACCTTGAGCAATTTCGAATTTGTGCCAAATTGGATCCACAAGCTAGACGTTTCTTTTAGCACCAAGCCTTTGTTAATTTCAATTTGAATTTGGGCCCTCTTGCTTTGTAAATTTCGAAATTAATTAAGGGCCTCTCCATGTGTTAAATTCGAGCAGGATTATGGGGCCATGATGTGGTAATTTGAATTTGAATTTGGGGCCCCATGCTGTAGTAAATTCGATTTAATTTAGAGCCTACATGTTTGATAAATTCAATGCAAATTTTGAACCCCCATGACTTGGCAATTTCAAAATTAATTAAGGGCCTACATGCTTGCAATTTCAATTTTAATTCCCAAGTTGACCCATATGCCAAGGTGGCTGAGATCTCAATGTTTATCTTAATCCAAGGGTCCCAATTTAATTTAAATCTTTTACACCCTCCATAAAAGTCGTCCCTTTTTGGGCAATTGAATGGGTATTTAAGAGGCATTTTGAGCATCATTTCAAACACAAACGAGAGCGAATTTCCTATTTTTTGTATGCAGGTCTGAATTTCTCCAGATCTGGGCGATTTTGTGTGGAGTACTCCATTTGGCAGCTATTTCATCCTAAGGGTCTGAAATTTCATTTTCAGATTGGGGCGATTTCTTTCCAAGGCACTTCCAACCCCCTTTCATAGCAATTTTCCATGCCACATTTGCAAAATTCAGTGGTGGAAGGCAGCGATCAGAATTTGGCATCTATCTCAGGCCCTCATTTCATGAAAATTCTGTGCTAGGGCATCCTGATTTGAGTGTTTCACATTCAAATCTGAGACTAGAGATAGCGAATTTTCACCAGCAGGTTGAAGGATTCGACACTTAATGAGCAACTATTCCAATTAAGCCAGGTGTTGGCAGTCATTTTCAGACCCTAGACAAGATCATAACTCCTTGGAAGTATCCAAATTTGCATACTTTAGTCTCAGATCAGATTTCAAGAGAGCAGTGATTTGGTTGTCTTTATTTTTGTTTTTAATCTCTTGCAAGAGAAGGTATGAAGGGTGCAAGCTAGGAGGCACCTTAGAAGGATTTGAGTTTTGGTATTGAATTTGGTTTTGAGGAGGGTCCTCCATTGATCGAAGTTCACCAACGAAGTGGTGAATTTCCCTTGTTCTCTTGTTGCTTTCCTAGCGTAGTGTTGTTGCTTTCAATTCCTAATTGACTAATCAAACTAAGTAACACACACTAATACAACTAAGTTAACAATCAAGTGCAAACTCTAAGCTAACTAGTTGGCAAGGGTAAGTGAACATCAATTTGACAATCAGTGCTAATGGTAATCAATGAACAATTCATGGCAAATTTCTAACTTAGGTCATTAGAAGGCTATAATTTACAATCTAAGTTGGAATCAATCTAAGGTTTAAGTGATCAAGTTAATTGAACTCTACATGGCAATCTTAACTCAATTGACTTAATCAAATTTTCAAGTTTTAATTGGCAATATCTTATTTCAATCAAGTGTAGTAATTCAAGCTTTGTGGTTTTTGTAGGAAGGAGCATGGCTGGTTTTGCCTCCTCTAAGGGACAACGATTGGCTCAACTCAAGAAAGATACGGAGGATATGATGCCTAAGTCTCTCTTTTCATCAAAAAACAAGAAGGTTGGGGATACAAACCTAGGCCAGTGAACTTAGTACAAATAAGGGATAGATTGACAAGAGGTAACCCCTCAAGGCTTGCTAGGAGGATGTTTCAAAATGAAATCATACAAGCAACTGCTTTCCCTCCTACTTTGCCATGTCTGGAGTTAATATTGGAATGTGCAACTCACTATGACTACCAATCCAAATTAGTTTGTTATGGCGAGGGCAAGAGGGTACTTGCTAATCTAAGTGACCAAGCCATTGAGGAAGTATTTCATATTCCACACCATAAGGCTGGTACTTTCATGACAAAGGATCAAGCAACCAAGCATTACAAGGACAACACCGATCACTATCTGGCCCTCTTATGTAAGGAATGGTTGAGGGAACCAAGGAAGCCACATTCAAGATTGCCTAAGTTCACAAGATCATATTTCAAGGAGTATGGCGATCTCATCTTGATGTTAGGAAGAGTCATGGGTGTTCCGCAAGATGCATTACTTGAGCCATGAATGTACTACTTTATTGAAAATATAGCAAGTGGAGAGGTAATGTTTGATTAGGGACAAATCATAAGTGAGAATTTGGATCTCCAACTAAGATTGGTGCAAGACTCAAAGACATTTTACATGGGACCCTACCTTTTTTACATGATAGCAGGCTTGTATCAGCATCCGGGATTGAAAGCTTTAGGCGAGGTAGGGAAGGAGGCAGGACAATATGTGGTGCATGAGGGCTACCCACAACTCCATTTGCACAACACCAAACACTTCAAGATATTTTATGATGCATTTGCCATGAAGACAATAAGAACATTACAGGAGGCTCCTCAAAAGCGGCTCACTCTCGATGCAGAGAAGTTGATAAAGAAGTATGGTTCTTGGTACATCCAATTTCAGAGATTCACCTATATCAGGATTGCAGGAAGTACATGTTGTCTGAAGAAGCTTCCTTGGTACCCACTAGACAGATTGGTAGTGTTGGAAGTAGCCAGGCAGCTTGGCCACTTTGACAAGATTCAAAAGCAGAAGAACAAGACATGGGTTGTGTTTCCACTTCAAGTAGGAGCGGACAACTGCCACAATCCTATTGCCATGGTAGCGGCTGATGATTTTGAAGTGAGGATCAGAGCCTTCTCTAGACTTACAGTAGATATGACGAGGAATTATAGATGGAGAGGACTCGACATTCCAGATCAGTTGGAGGATGATAAAAAGACATTGAGGGCGGAGTTTGAATCAGTAAAGAGACATGAATTGGAGTCTATAGTGGGATAACAATCAGGATCCTCCCTTGGAGGCAGTAATGAAGCCAGTGGATTTATACACCAAGGATTGGTTCAATAGGAAGATGGCTTGATTGTAGGCAGGGGGTGCCCCTCTCACAAATGAGAAGATGAAGTTAATAGAAGAGGTTCCAGAAGAGTCTTCTGGACAGCATACAGATGTTGGCGACAGGCAGACAATGATAAGTGACAGAAAGAGGAAGGAGGTGGAGAGTGCAAAAGGGAAGGAGACAGAATGTGATGAACCACCAATAAAAAATAACTTGAATGTTGTGCCATCCAGAGAGAGTGCCACTTCAGTTCAAAACAAAACTGCTAGAGATATGGGAGAGGAAGCTTCACTCAAAGTAAGTTTAGAATCATCCAGGGGTTACAGCTACAGTTCAGATAACTCCCCACTCACGCAGAATCAGACGGCCAAAGGTTCTTCTGCCCCAGAGAATAGAGAAGTTGAAACAATTGATGTAGATGCCTTGTCAGTTGATGCTGGAAGTCAAGCGCCAAAGAGGACGGATGAGGCTTTACCTATAGCAGATGAACCAAATTTGGAAGTAGGAAGGTGTACAACGCGAACATGGTTGAGAGAGCTCCTCAAGCCTAGGGGAGGTTACACCTGTGCGGTCAATTGAGAATATTGAAGAGATTGTGGATGAGGAAGTAATTGAGAAAGAGAGTCAGCTTGCAGGGACTATGGCAAAGATTATCAGAGGTGATTCAGGCACTTGCAAGGTTCAGATTGCTATTCCCAAGGTAAACAAAACAATTGATGATATCCAGGCCCATGAGTATGAGATAGTTGAGCATGAGATTCCACTACCACGAAAGAGATAGACTGTGAGGAACTCCACGAAGGCATTTGTGCTCTCAAGGAGAATTTAGAGAAAGAAATTGAAGAGAAGAACAAGTATAAGGAGGAAAATCAGAGGTTGAAGGCTTACTACAGGGATGCTTGCAGACCAATCCAACCAAACAGTCATGTCACCACTTGCATTGGGGCAAGGAGATACTGATGATATGAAGAATGCAAGGGTCACTCTATAGGAGACTAGATCTTGGGTTGACAAGATTATTCAGGCAGGATTGGATTTCTTGCCAGGATTTGTGGAACAATTTCAAGCATTTATAGCTCTCAGAGCCAGGTTCCACGCCTTCAATGACATTTGGAGGGATTTCCTCCCAGTCAAGGACAAGACTATTCCCCAGCTGCAGGCTATGATTGATTCTCTAGAGAGATTGCTGGAAAGGAATAAATTGATCAAGGTAGGTGAGGACATCACTGAGACATGGTATTTCACCATACTCCACAGATTGGAGGTGTAAAAGGGGGTCATGAACGAGATCACTCATCTTGGTGTTGCTGTTCATAGCAGGATATCAAGTACTTCAAGTGCAATAGGGGTTGCCTTTAACATTGAAGACATTAGAGACGACAATGTGGATACAAAGACTTTAATTGAGAAGTTGAGATCTTTTGGAGGAGCTATTATAAGAGAAGAACATTTGGGGGCTCTTTCATCTCACAAGTTTCTCATGAATTTCACTATGGATGGCTTAGCTGAACAAGAAAAGACACTTGCTATAACGAAGAAGGAGATGGATGCAGCTGAGAGGAGAATTCTATTCACCCATTCCCCTTCTTTGGAAGAGGTCAACAATATGGTGGCCAAGTTCCTTGATTTGGAAAGACAAAGGAAAGACTATCTTAGATGATCACTTGATGTAAGCCCATGTGGCTATTTGCTTTCATGTTTGGGTTTGGGTAGGTGTCTGATTCTGATTGGCTGACCATTTGGTGCCATTTCATTGGTTGTCATCTTTGTAATTTTGCTATTGATCCTTTGGATAAGGTTTCCTCTCCTCATTGGTCGATAGGGTGACAACCCTAATTAGGGCTTATGAGATTTAATCTAGGCCATTGATTCTAATTTAATCTTGGTTGTTCATTGTACTTCAGCCTCCTATATAAGGCCATTTGCTCTCATTTGTAAAGGGCTGGTTGGAGAAATTTTTTGCTAATATAATGCCAAAATTGCTCTACTTATCATTGTTGTGTTTTGCATGGTAATTAAGTTTGATTAACTTTGTGTTATTGCATGGTGCTCCTCTTCCACAATTAAGATAGGATTTTCATTTCAAGTTGTTAAAGTAAGAGTAGAGATAGCTTGTAGATTGCATGAAAGCATTGGTGGATGTTTTATTGGATTGACTCAAGTATACTAGGCCACTAGCCTCCTTGCTGATTGTAAGGAAGCCTTGTGTGGTAAGCTAGTCATTGCACTTAATTTCAATTGGCATTGGATCCTTAGTTTGTACTTCCAAGTTGGATTAAAGAGAGGGTGTTGATATGAAAATTATTTGAGATCTTTTGAAGCTTTGCACTAAGTGGAGTTGAGGTCGCAGATAAGCCTCCATTTGGTAGAGTCCTAGTCCATCCGCTAATCCTTCCATTTATAGTTAGAGGTAGAAGTAGTTTAAGAGAGTTAAGAAGTGAAGCCAAGAGAGATTTTTGAGTATACATTGCAAAGCTAAGTGTGATTACTATTTGAGAAAACAACGTAAGTACCCTTAAGTGATTAACCAACGAATCACATCATTTCAACTGAGCTAGATATCCACAAGTTATAAGAACCTTGGAGTCATTCCATGATCTCAAATTGCAAATCTTAGCATGGGAGATGACTTTGTTCAAGAGAGGGTTTGATGTTCTATGTTTCACCTCGAAGCATTGAGTGTTTAACCCTGCATGTTGTGTAAGTGGAACAAAACTCGCATCAACACTATGCCACTTGAATTTTAATTTAAGCGACAGTGGAATTCCTTGTAAGTGTTGTTAGAGTGTGCATTCAAAGTGGAAGGACAATTTAACAGGCGTGAACATAAGCAAATCACACCATAGAGAGACACGACTTTAACTTGTAAATGCCAAGGTGAGGAAAATCAGTTTGAAGTGGAAAATACACATATTTTGAGCTTTCCTTGGAATGTACAGACAATTACTATCTTTCGAGTTGCATTTTCTATCTTCCTAGTTCTCTCAGTGTCAAATACTTGCAACGTCATGAGCAATGTGCTCTGCCTATGACTACCTCCTCTGTACTGACATCTCATTCTCTGTGTATTTTTCTTTGCATCTAGAAGATGGAAGCATTTTCCAAAAATCTTTGATGATTTAATTAGACTTCCTCATGTTCTTAAATGGTTATTTGCTGGTCCTTGCACATTGGAAGGCTGCAAAATGGAAATTGGAACAAAAATCATTGAACTGGTTGTTTCATCTTCTCATGCATTGAGTTGGGACTAAATTGGCCTATCATTAGACTGGTGGTTTTGAAACCACCGTCTATTGGAACCAATAGGTTTCATATTGCAAGTTCCTCTGGCGTGTGGTGGTATTCCCAATTTTACCTCGCGATTTTGACACACCTTTGAACCTAAACTCAAAAATAATGTCCATTTAAGAAGAATATGTGGGACTCATGGTCAAACTGCAAATAGTTTGAGCCACTTAACAAGAGTGGGCAACTCTTTTACACATTAGCTCTACTAGCCCAAGGAGGGTGTCCCTAAAGATGTTACAAGACAATTAAAGAGGAACAAAGGAAATATGGTCAGATAGCTCAACAATATGTTGTGAATAAGGATATTACAAAGATTTGTCACTAAACACACCATATACTAGCTTACCAATCTTTTAGATTTTAGATCTTGTAAGAACCGATTACCATTTAGTTACAATGCAAATAAAAATGCAAGACCAAGTTAATATCCTCAAATTGTTATATCATACTCATTACTTCATGTGTAACTTTGAAGACTTGGAACATGCACATTTTTTTGAATATAAACAAACAATTATGGGCTCCGGATAGATATGAAAAAAGTAGGTATTAATGAGTTTATACAAGCTGGTAGGACTTCTGACTATTAATACTTTTCCTTTTGATTGGTATTAAAACTACATTCACAGTCATTCCCTTTTGTTATTTGTTGTGTTGTAAACACACACGCCCCATTGCAAATGGGGACCCCCTCTTTTTTTCTCATTTTCTAGCTTAGTGTCTAGCTCAGTTGTACTTAGCTTGGCAACATTTTCGGGTTTCTTAATCTCCTAGCTCTTAGAGAATGGGTAAGTCGAGTCAGGAATTCCTAGATCAAGATTGGGAATGAAGGAATTTTCAAGGATTTAGTGTTAATGACAAAATCCGGGTTTGTGGAGGATTTCCTTTAGGGAATCAAACTCTAGGTCAAGGTTCCCCTTCAATCCTTGCATAAGTTGAGTATAGATCAGTGTTCCACCACTCGTTGGGGATGGGGGGACGTCAAGACGGGTTTTGGGGATGGGGGGACAAAGGGCCTAAGTTCGGGGATGATAGGGGGATGATAGCGCAGGGAGGGGGATGCAAGACATTCTGTACAACACTAGCTTCTCAGAGGTAAGTTTATTCTTCTTAAGAGAGTGGATGAAGCTATAAGTAGACCAGTTCCTCTCTGCAGATGATGAACGAGAAACCTGAGATAGCAAATGTATGGCTAGTGTGGTAGTCTTTGATTTCTGTCCATGACGGTTTCACCACAAAATTGGGTCCTCCTGTACCATAGCTCTTATATCCATCTTTGCCACATCTGAATAACCCCCAAGAGTGACAAATTTAATCCACTTAGTGAGAATTGTGCTAGTAGTATTAGGATCATACATCTTATCAGTGCACCTGAAGAATCTTGCCTTCACCTCATCATCCTGAATTGGTGTAACTGTAGCAGGCCTAGGCATGTACCACTTTGGATTCAATGCATAAGCAACCATATGCAAGGGAGTGTTTAGCCTATCCCATCTGTGCGGAATGATTGGTCGAATGTACTTATTGTAGAATCCTAAAGTGGGGTCTTCTCGCACAACCCTCATTTGGGCAAGCATAGAATCAATGCACTCATACACATCTCCAAGGGTAGGTGCATCCCTATCCCTAGAGCTGATGACTTGGGAAACCAGAGCAATGATAGAGACTATGTATTTTGTATCACTCCAAAATAGATCACTCTTCGCTATCACTTTCACCCTCTTCCCCAACTCTATCTTGGCCGCGGCCCATCGATTCCACTCTATAGTCATAACCATAAGTTGCAATGCCTTCTTGCAGCTCAATTGTTCTCTTCAAGAGAGTGAAATAAGATGCATATATGGTCTCAAATGGTTTCAACAACTGCTTCATGAAGCTCCTGAAGAGTGCATGTGAAGTGTGATGGCTACAGATAAACATCTGCACATCTCTCGCATCGGTGACCACTCCTCTAATGTAGTCAATCTTCCCCATGTCCTTGAGTGCATTGTTCATGGCATGCACTCTACATGGAGTCTAAATATGTTTGTAGGCTGCCTCAATAAGCTTCCCTGCAGCTCTACACACGTGCTGCATTTGTCGCTACTTGGACGACTTTTTGTGGCCCAACCTCCTCAATGGCCTCCCTAAGTACCTCAACCTGAAAATCAACATCTTTTTGATGCCCTGAACAATCAACCACCTCGAGAAAGTATGGATCCTCTGCACTTGTATTCATGATTTTGATGAGTGAACGATGCTTAATGTCTATCCACCCATCTATAACTATGCCGCATCCAAACTCCACCCAACATGCCTTCATATCTTCTCCATCAAAACATTAATCTTGGAATAGTCTTATCCAAAATCATGGTCCTCAATTTGTGCTCACTTGGTGGCACACATGATGGTCCTCCCCTTGTCACCATTGATATCATCTCCTTATAATAAGGAGATTGAGCTACGTGAAATGAGATGACAATGACAAAGAACTTGCCATTGGCAGCGTCTATCTCATCCTTGAGCTGCACATTGAAGTTTTGAACAATTCAGCTATGGGGTTACTTTGCATCTTGTGCTTCCCCTTGCCCTCTCGTGATTTGGCCACAACACCATGAGTTGATGAAGGTCCTAACATCAGTCTTGCTCTTTGATGTAATGTACGAGTAGAAACATGTGGCTGGCTTTGGGACTGCTGAATAGCTTGAACCTGTATCCTACAAGAGAAAGTAGTAGGCATTGGAAGTGCATTGCCCCAAAGCTTGTTGAACTCAACTTTGTAGTGGACTTTTTTAGGTTCTTCCAAAACTTTACATGGATCCACACCTTTTCCTCGAATAAAGAGGAAGTGTGCATTAACTCTTGTAATGCTGCCAAACCATTCCATACTACAAATCTTGCATCTCCATTTCCTTGTGCCACCACCTGTTGGCGCTGGGGCTGTTATTCTTGTTGCAAACTATTTGAGAGGAGACTTAGGATCATAAGGATCCCTAGCAAACTTTGCCAAAATCTGGGAGTGGCAATCTATAGCAACCAGTGCACTTGCCATGGAACTAGTTTGGCCTTCCGGATCAGCCCCATGCTCACCGCTCTCAGGCTCAACCTCAAGCTCAGGTTTATATTTTGATTGACATCCACCATGAGAATGAACCTACATTTCATCCTCACTCATATAATGTCTATGAGAGTTCATTATGACACTACATTTCACAAAATAAAAATAAATTCAATAAGCAATTGGTTTCAGCCTACTTAAAAAAATTAGAACTCAATTTTATTTTAATTTTTAACAAATTTCAAATTCTAAAGCAAGACTGAATTTTTTTGAATCTTGAGGGAAAAATGAAGAATGATTCCAATGTTACGTAAAATTGGTATGATTCTTCATTTTGCCCTCAAGTTTCAACATAAAGTCTGATTTATAAAATGAAACAACAAAAAACAACAAAAGAAAGGAAAATCAGAAAGTAAATCAAAGAAAAACCCCACCTTGTGCTTGAAAAATCTCTTCACGAAGTTGTAGAATCTTCCTCCTCTTCTTGCTCCTTGTCATTTCTCTTTCTCTTGCATTCCTTCCTCTCCAATCACTCTTTTCTCTCCTTTTCACTCTTCTCTATCTTCTGTAGCAAACAATGAGAAACGAAGTTGCTAGTAAAAATGAAGCCTAGAGGGGCTTTTGTAGGCTTGGAAGGGCCAAGATGGGATCCACCATAAATTAGGGCTCGGATGGAACCCTAAAAACAAAAAAAAATTGCAAATTTTTTAAAAAAACTTTATTGCCGTCCAGCGACAGCGAACACGTAGACTGTTAGCCCCACTTGCCAGACTTGTCATTGATGTCAAAATATGTTGTGCAAATTGTTGATAAAAAACTCTGATGTTGGTGGTGAAGGACACTTTGTTTGATACAATCTACATTTTCATTCCTGATCATGATAACACTTAAAATCTATGTACTCAAGTTTTCTTCTGCATACATTAAACTGATATCTACAGGAACCAAGTATGTGAAGCCAACAATGCAAGCATCGAATTTATCAACCTTCCACGGATATTTCAATAAAGAAATTTAAAGATAAAAATGATGCGGCTGAAGGTGAACATATAGAAACAACTTATACATGTGGTCATCTATGTATACAAAGGGCTCAAATCTTACATTTAACAAACAGCGGCAGTCTCAAGGTTATAAGATCTTTAAAGAACGGTGACTAGAAACGATATTGATTCTCCAACAAAAAAGTTAAAGATGACGTGGCTGAGAGCTTTGAAAACTATCGAGCTTTATAAAATGACTTGGTTTGTTTGTGGTGCCTGTCTGTGTGTTAGCCTGATAAGTGCCGGGTGTTCAAAAACTATGCACAGTGATTTGTCTATCGGGCCCTGTAAGAGATGTTATCACCAGTATATAACTGACACATGTCAAACAAAGAACCACAGGAAATAATGAATAAAAGTCTATAAAATATAAAAGAGCTGTCGTTTTTGACAGGTGAGCTTTACAGACTTGAAAAGACATAGGCGGATAATGTTATTCGAGCAGAGAATGAAAAGTATCAACTAATGCAATTTGCCGTAGATATAATGAAGAAAAGGGTGTTGGGTTCTCAAACTAACTATAAACGGTGGATGTTCGTTGTCAAGTCAAACGACATTTGTTAAAGATGTCAGTTCTTTGCAATTACGCTCCGTGTCTTATTTGATTGTTAAGAAAAGGTTGATCGTAGTTTACACGTTGGAAGGAGTTGTAAAAACAGTTTGATGACCTGTTTGCAATCGAACAACTTTAACTTTTTCATACGGGTTTGAATATTTTGGGCTGAATATTTTGGGCAACAGATTAAAATAAAATCTATATGCGTAACTTGCATTTTCTAATGTGATTTATGAAGCAAGCCTGGAAGGATTTTCAGATCAGTAAACCGTATTTGATGATTGAAGGGAGGTAATTAAGTTTGATTAAATTCTTGTTGCTCACAAAAGTTAATTATTATTATACAGATCTGAATTGTTAAGCAGAAACAATGTCTGAAATCGATATGATCAGGTTATTATAGATTCATTCAAACTGGATTAAAAATTTGTTGTGTAAGCATAAAGATATTGTTATCACTTCTATTTGCATTCTGTTTGCAGAAATATTGATCACTGGTTCAGATTGAAATTGAGAAGATTGCTGCTTGTAAGTGGATTTCAGATTGGAGCCGTTTGACAGAGAGAATTCTTTTGGTAAATGAGATTCGCAGATTTGTTCTTACATGTAATTGATCATAAGTTTTGTATTTACTGAGACTTGTATTCAAACTGATTGAGTAGTTGCTCAAAGTTGTAGAAGCTGATATTTGAGAAAAGTGAGCAGGAGCTCATTCTAGAGGAGTTGGTGCCCTAAGGCAGGGGTTTGGAGACTCCTTAAGGTTGGAGCCTTTAAAATTGTAACTGGATTTAAAATTCATGACGCTGGATTAGGACAGTAGATCCTACCAGCATTACTCACCGTGGTTTTTTCCTGTTGGGTTTCCACGTCATATTCTTGTGCATTGGCTCTTGGTTTTATGGTGCTTCTCTTATATCTTTCATTTGATGATTTAGTTTTACAAGACGATCTGAATTAATCGTTTGAAGAATGAATTGGATGAAAAGTCTAAGATATACTTACTACTAATTCACCCTCCCTCTTAGTAGTAAACTTGTGTTCTACATAGACATCCCTTGACGTGCAGACGTCTCGGGATGGTCAAGGGGTGTTTGGGCATCCCTACGATGTCTCGGGAATGCCGTGCTGTCATCCCGTTACCAGATGGTGCGGTGACGGTAGTGGGACGACAGGGGACACGCTTTTTTCTTCCCCTTGTCCTAGGGACGTCCTCGTCTCTGGAACGCGGGGGTCTGGGGGTGGAAACGCATCCCTGTGTTTCATTGGTATAGATGATTCTGAAATGATTGTAAAATGTTGTCAAGATAAGGTGCTAAAAATGAAATTTGTGAAATGGCAATATTCAAAAATGACAGCTCAATATTTGGAAAAATGAAAGATGAGAAATGAAAAGGAAATTCCAAGCTTGAAAGGGAAAGCAAGGAGAAAACAAGAAAAAATCTAAAAATTCCATGAGTAAAAGTGAATTTCTATTCCGTAATCCACAACCTCAATTTTCCACTCATGAATTTACAAGGTTAAATTTCCACCTTGTAATCCTTGACAACCTCATTTTCCCCCTTAAAAATCCATGTAGAGGTCGAATTTCCATTCATTAATCCAAGACTCAATCACATTTCCACATGCAAATCCTCGTCTCCATCGATTTTCCAGCTTGTAATCCTTGAGGACCCCAAATTTCCACCGTGAATTCCTTGACTTGATCGATTTCTTACCTTGCAATCTATGAAGGGGTCGAATTTCCACCTTGCAATCTTTGACGACCTCAATATTCCACTTCTCAATCCTTGAGTTAGGCAAATTTCCACCAACAATTCCTTGTCTAAGGCATGCCTCCACCTACAATTCCTTGTCTTTGTCAATTTTCCCCTTCATTATCCACGACCAATCACATGTCCACTCATGAGCCCATAACAAGGTCACCCAAGAAAATTCATGTTGCTCTTGAATTTTGACTCCAAAATCCCTCACTAGGTCGAATTTCCCCAAGAAAATCCATGTTGATCTTGAAATTCCACTCCAAAATCCATCTCTAGGTCAAATTTCCACCCTAGAGGAAGAATCAAGGTAATGTTATTTTGCCATCTGGTATCTTTAGTTTCGGTGATATATCACATTTTCAGTTTATTGCTGGTTGTGGGTACTTTGAAAATACTATATTTGCTGAGTTATTTCAGTTGTTTTATTGCTGCGATTAATATAGTGTTATACCACTTTGGCATCTCTGTCTATTTCTATAAACAACTCAAAACAGTAAACAAACAAACAAACAAAAAAAACAAGGGTGCACGTTAGGTGTCATGAATCTTTTAAATGTTTAAGGCTCTTTTTCTTCTTATACTCCATAGTTATTGCATATCAATATTTGTTGATATTTCTCTTGCATCTCTAGCATATTAGAGAGAAAGGCTAGATTTGAACTTTAAAAGTGCTTGTTTTGCCACGAGTCTTAGGTCACACAAAAACAAAGATTCAATTGTTATTATTCTACTCTCTAGGATGTGAGGGAGGATGAACATCCTTGTTTAGATGTACAAACCCACTGAGCGGGGAAACAATTTGTTTTGGTTCATATGAGCATTTTCAAAATTTCAAGTTTTTTGGACCATGGCGAAATAGAAGCAAAATGTAAATGATTTGATTACAGGGCTTCCTTGTTGGACATAAATCTAAGAGTGAATCGTCATTGAGCTACTTGGTTACTTGGTTACTTGCTTGAGCTACTGGGTTGTGTGCTTGAGCTGCCTAGCTATTTGGTTGAGCTACCTGGGTATATGCGTTAGCTGGTTGGATGTTTGCTTGAGCTGTCTATCTGCCATCATCACCTACTTGCTTGTCTATTGCATATGCAAAGTCAGATTAATCATTATATATATTCAAAGGGTCTATTTCTATGTTTTCAAAGCGGCGGCTGGTTTAATTTGCATCACACATATTCATATTAATAGTTGACAAACAACTTTATTTCCTTTATTTCCTCCTCCATATTGACGGCAAAAGTAATGCCTTAATTTAATTAATGGTGTCATGCGTTTCATTCAAGGGAGCTTTGCTGCTGATGCTGTAACTTTTATTGGAGCTGTGTAAAATGCTAAAAAAGGGAAGAATGCGAGTTTTAAAAAATCGACACCTTATCTCAAATTAAGGCTGTGCTTTGCTTTAATCTTTTGTAGGAAAATATTGATGCGATTAAGTTTAGTGAATTTTTCTTTCTGTTGGGCAGTGAATGTATATATGTGGTCCGTTTTCAAAAGAATATTTTTTTGAGAAGCATATGTTTTTTATGTTATTGCATGAAGCCATTTGCTTGAAATGTTTTTGTGCATTCATCATTTGAATGGGCGGTTGAAATAGGTAGCTGGTGATGCAGGGTGTCGAGACTGGTAATGCTTGCTGGATTATTTATCTGTTTATGGACTGGGCTGCATTGAATTTTGCTGGGCGTTTTGGGTGGACTAGAATGTGGGTTTTAATGATGGGCTGGGCTGTGTGCGATCCCTCTATTCAAATCGATAGACTTTTCTGAGTTCGTATATATAGCTTTGGTGTAGGTTCCTCATTGAGAGTGCAAGAACAGCTGTATGACTGCAACTTATATTATTGGTATGTCACTGGGAGTTTTATATATGTATGCTGTGAGGATGCAATATACTTGAGAGTTTAGCATGGCGATTGAGTTGAATCTTGTTATTGAGTCGAGTTGATACTTTGTCTGTGATGCGTGGTTGGATAGGATTTAAGGAGCTTTGTGTGTGAAAAGAGATTGGTGTGGAAACAGAATTCATTATACCAGGTTTGGTGTATTTTCTGAGTTGGTGTTCAATCTGAGGTTGGTGCCTCAGCTAATACGAGTTGGTGCTTCAAGGTGAGTTGGTGCTCACTTATGTAACGTGTGTTGGTGCCCATTTCATGAATGAACGATTTTGATGTGCCATGGTTTTTTACCCGTAAGTGTTTTCCACGAGAAATTCGGTGTTTGCATCTTGATGGTTGCTCTCTTTATGTTTTATGCGGCTTCATGCATTTAAAAGTTAAAAAAATATGAATTACTGATTCATCCCTTCCATCCCCCCCCTCAGTATTTCTTGTGTGCGCTTCACCAGTTTCATAAAATGGTACATTTAGTAGTTGTCTCTTGTTTCTTTTGTCTTGTGGCCTTTAACTCTTGAAATGAACTAAATGTGTGAGCCCAGGGTTAGGCATGCAGTAGACAGGTAGTTAGGCATGCAGTAGACAGGTAATGTGTCTGATTGGGCACCATACAGGCTGATCAAATAAAAGTGAGGGTGCTCTTAAAATCTGTGTATTATGGCTTCCACATCTCTACTGGCTACCTAAGAAGAAATGAAACTGCTATGGAATACATAGCATTGCTAAGAAATTAATGCTTACCTGGGTTGACATGCCTCGGATTCACAATCTTAAGAAGTCCACTAATCTCCCACCTGGTACAGACATTCTCTAAAAATGTTACATTTCATGCATTGCAACCAAATCTCACAACTTCTCTGGGTAGAAATACGATTTACAAAAGTTTCCATTCCTTCACCATACTGGAAAGTAATTATTTGGAGGAACTAAAAGCCACAGAAAAAGTACTTTCAAATTCTTTAAATATTAATCTCTGTAATTCAGCCCTACTTAAATTAAAAATTTACTTCAAGAAATCAATTCTTTATATAGTTATTTAGTTATTATGGGCTTTTAATCTACACATAAATGTAACACAATTCTCCAAGATGTCATTTACCACTTACATTCAAGCTTGCTGGACTAGTAGGAAAATATAACTGAAATACAACGCACCAAGATGGCTTGGAATGCCAACTTTTTGATAACTTTCCACTTCTATTTATCTTAAGCATATTGTCGTTCTAGCAAATTTTTTTTTTAGACTGCTTGAATTGGTCATCATGCAACTATTATGCTTCTGCTGCTGGTTGGAATTTGTAAGGTACTAGTCAATATTTTGTAGAATATAAGAATGGGTTAGTATCTGTCTGAAATTCTTATTTTATTTTATAACTTATGGGGCATTCTTATTGTATGATTTTGAGATGCTAGCTGCATATGAATAACACATATTTTGTTGAGTTTTGCTTCAGACCTATTTACACATTCCGATGTAGTGTCAGAATTATCTATTGGGCTTTAGATTATCTTGGGTCTGGCGATCAAAGAAATGATAAATGGTATATTGCTTGCTTGATTGTTCTTCAGTTAAAATGTTTTAACTTTTCTTGACCAGTATCTGATTGTTATGGCTTGCAGATAATTTAAATGGGGCAACTGTTGTTGGCCGGACTGTGAGAGTTGATCATGTAGCAAATTACAAGAGGAAAAAAGAAGAAGATGAGGAGGAAGAGCAGCGGAAAAGGGAGGAGCGTGGAGTTTGCTATGCATTTCAGAGGGGTGAATGCAACCGTGGATCAGCATGCAGATTTTCACATGATGAACAGGTGAGGAGTAAGATTGATAAAAATATTATTGGTTATTTATATGGACTTTGTTGGAGAAGGGCTTGAAATCTTGAAAGACTCGGTTTCCCTTTTGATTGCTTGATATGTAATTTATCATTCCCATCTTTTGAGAAACTTCTAATAAATTTCTAACAGAGATTTCCTACCCGATCAAACTGAATTCCATATATGATTTTGCCTTGCAGGATGCAAATTGTCATTATTTACAAGGGTAACTTATTAAGTTTCATATAGACATTGCTTCTGCATTCTTTTATCATTCTTTTACCAGCTGGAACTTTTTATGGGTACTTTTTGATTATGTAGTTAAAATATGTATGGTACTTTATTGTTTGATTTTTTTGTTAACAAGCGATTAAACTCACACTGAATATGCCAACTTAATATTTCAATGAATTTCATTTGAACATTCTGTCATAGCACTAGACAACTTTGATCTTTTGCTTCAGAAATTCAGAAACAACATTTTTCAATATTTTCTCAATAGAATGGCAATTTTTTCACAGATTCTGCAGTATCATTCAACGGTGATATTTTTGGTTTTATCCTTCTTTTATACAACGTGAACTAAAATGATTGTGTTTCTATTAACTTTGGTGCTATTTGAACTGTGACTATCAGAGGAATGCAAATACTGGTTGGGGTGGCAAAGACGGTGATTCAAAATGGAAGCATGATGAATATGAGCATGCTCACAATAGAGGCCAGCAGACAAAACCTAGAGTTACTTCAAGGGAAGGCTTTCAGGATGGAGATGAGAGATCAAGACCTTCACAAAATCTTGGCCGGCTGTCAAAAGATCACAGTCAATATAGGCATCTGGATGCCAAAGATACAAACACAATGGAAAAAGATGCTAGAAGGTCAAAGCCTGATGACAAAAAGGTAACCCAGAGTAGGTTAATGGGCGACGACCTTCAGAAGGATGATCGAAGCCGCTATATGGATACAAATGCTAGCAGGAAGAAAGATTATAACAGAGATTTTGGATCAGGGCCCAGAGATACACATGAGAGAGATGGCAAAAGGTCAAGAGATACACATGATAGAGATGATAGCAAAAGGTCTAGAGATATATATGAGCGAGATACACATGCGAGAGATGATGGCAAAAGATCAAGAGATACAAATGAGAAAGATGATGGAAAAAAATCAAGAGATACAAATGAGAGAGATGATGGCAAAAGATCAAGAGATACAAATGAGAAAGATGATGGAAAAAAATCAAGAGATACAAATGAGAGAGATGATGGCAAAAGGTCAAGAGATACACATGAGAGAGATGATGGCAAAAGATCAAGAGATGCACATGACAGAGATGCTTATGAGAGAGATAGTGGCAAAAAGTTGAGAGATACATATGAGAGGGATGTTGGCCAAAGATTGAGAGATACAAATGAGATGGATGATGGCAAAAGGTTGAGAGATACAAAAGAGAAACACAATGTGAAAAGGCCAAGAGAAAACGAGAGAGATGAAGGCAGAATACTGAGAGATGCCAATGAGAGAGATGATGGAAAATGGCCAAAAGATACAAATGAGAGAGAGGATGAAATAAGGCTGAGAAATGTGAGAGATGATGGAAAGGGGCCGGGAGATGCAAATGCAAGAGATAATGGGAAAAAACAGAGAGATACAAATGCAAGAGATGATGGAAAAATGCTGAGAGATACAAATGAGAGAGTGGATGGAAAAAGGCCAAGAGATATAAATGAGAGAGATGATGGCAAAAGGTCGAGAGAGAGAAATGAGAGAGATGATGGCAAATGGTCAAGAGATCACAATTCAAGAGACTACTGTAGAAGAGATTATGATAGAAATGTCAAGGCTAGTGACAGAAAAGAAGCAAAACACAATCTAAGGTGAAATTCTTCTCCATGGCTGTATCAGCTTGGCATTCTTTAATCATGTATCTCCGATGCCATTTTTTCTGACAAGTGAGAATTATTTCTGTACAATGTGAGATTTTTTCGTCCTGATGTAGCACTTAACTTTTGTTCAAGAACGCTGGCTTTGTATTTGATACACTCATCGCTGCCATCATATTTTTTTCAAGTTTATAATTCCTGCATGTGTTTGTCTTCTTCGAATACTTATAAAACTAAATACAGGTTTTTATCTATAATAATCTGCTGTTAAATTTTCTGTATTATTGATATTTCAGAAATTATTGAGAATACAAATTTTCTACATTTTTGCAAATATCTGTTTTACCATCCTAATATTTAAGAAAATGAAGGATTACTCTCTTTTAATAATCTGTACCTAAATATATGATTAATGAGTTATATTTATTGCTCCTGATTGGAATGTAGATATCATTTGAGACATTTTCACTTTTAGCAAGTTGTAGGTTGATTATTTAATAAAGATGGCTCTCAAGTTTCAACAAAAAGTTGAAGATATATACAGGGAACGCACTATTGCTTTAGTATGTTTAAAGTAGTGGAGTCAACGATAGCTATTGTGTAGGTATTCCCAAGGTAATATGATGCGAGGGGTGAATATCATTACAACTATATACCCAATGCTATAGTTCTTCTGAGGAGAGCATTTAGCTACCTATGAATTCAAGCTTGTAATGTCCCACTTTTAAAATAGGATTTAGTAACAACAAATAATAATAATACTAAGATATAAAAGAAAAAATAAAATTTAAATGAAAAAAAATAAAAATAATAAAAAAATTCAAATTTAGTTAAGATCAATGAATGGTCAAAAGGTATGAAATGAGAAGTTGCGACTCCCTCAAATGCGAGATATAAAAGGGAGAGAACTTCATTTGAAAGGAATAGAGGAAGGAAAAAAGAATTAAGCATAGGGAATTAAATGAGAATAAATAGAAGAAGAAAGGAACATGAAGAAGATAAGGAAGTGACTCGTTCAAAGGGCAACAATAATGAAGGGTTGTGACTCTTTCAAAGGGTGGTAATTGTAAAAGGCTCTTTCTCTTGAAGGGCATAAATAATGAAGAGTTGTGACCCTTTTGAAGAGTGGTAATTGTGAGAGGTTGTGACCATTGCAAAAGGTAGATTTGTTGAAGAGGTGCGACCCTCCCTCACATTGGAAGTTATAAAGGGGAGATGGTTTCATTTGAGGAGATCCAAAGGGAGATCAATTTGGTGAATAATATATTATTCTCAAAGGCAACAATGAAAAGTGGTGACTCAACTCTTATGAAAGGTGGTGACCCTTCCACCAATGAAGTATAAAGGAGAATTCATTTCAAACATTGAAGGATGACTCATCAATAACAATTCTTGATTCCATCAAATCAAATCCTTCATTCATCCATCAATCATTAATCACTCAAGAAATGTTATTTAGCAGTAATCTAGCAAATATACCAAGTCATCAACCTTGAATTCTAGTAGAACTTGTGAATTGGATATGGTCCGGGTTCATGTGGTGGGCTACAGTGTGGAAGGACAAGGTCTTTCATGCCCTTTGGTGAGCTAGGGACGAGGTCCTTGATATTATCATTGGATGGGGTCCATGCTTACAAGGTGAGCTAGGGTTTGGAGGGACAAAGTCTTTCTCCTACCTTTGACAAACTAGGGATAAGGTCTGGTTTCATCACTATTGAGTTAGAGACATAGTCTTTAAGTTGTAAGTAGATTTGCAAGGTATTAACAAAGAATTTATGATTTGATCAACTTGGATATTGTGTAAGGATGTATTAACTTGAATATGTTTATATAGATTGCAATTCTTGATAATATTATTATATCTTGAGTGAATTATATTATTTTAAATAATATCACAAAAAGGGGACATTACAATTTGTATCAAGGCTTTGATCTTGCTAGCTTGCAAGGTAAAGATAAAACAACGGATACATTACATTCAAAGAGATTTGAAGGTCTAAAAACAAACCTTTAAACTCTGTCCAAAAATGATAGTTCAAAGCCTTTAGTGATCACACGATATGTGAGTGCTAATAATTAGACAACAATGCCCAAGTAACAATGGCAAGGAATGAAACTAGGAGATGAGGGGGAGCAAAAGGAGCGTAGTTAGGGTTTCAGGAGGGGGAAAGGGGTTGCAGGGGGAACCACTGAGGAGGGAGGAAATCTTGATGCAAATGAAGAAGACCTAGTTTTGTGTTCTTCGACCTTGTGTCACTCAAGGACTCCGGTGGGTGGTTCAGGTGGTGACGACTTTCTCTTGGCTTGTGCTAGGCTTGGCATTTTTGTTGCCATCCTTTGGACACGACTTTTTGCAAAAGATTTGAATGGCAGTCTTGGTGCCATTTCCTTTGTTTTGTTGCTTGCTACGGGGGCTTGGATTGGATTTTGCTTCGGCTTGGTTGGATGCCTATTATGGATCTTCGCCCTTTGCCATGTGTCTCATACTGGAACATGTTTTAGGTTCCAATCGAAGTGGGGTGTCTTCGAATTGGTCCTTGGCACTCAGTCTAAGTAATCTAACACTTCTTTAATGTTCCTTGGCAAAGGTGGTGTCCATGTCTATGTCATGCTTAGTGAAAAAATGTGGGCCAGTACTGTGTGCTCTCTAGTGGCTCCCTTCGATGTCTTCACTCTTGCTTCTCGTGGGAGGCTCTAGGTCAGAACATTTATGGGTGTGGAGTTTTTTGTGGGCTTGGTTAAGGCCCGATCTATTGGCTTGCTTTTAGACTGGCTCTCTAGCTCCTCTCTCATTGTGAAGCTTTCGTTCTTAGCTCATTGGGTTATGTCTATCTTGTGGTTCTCCATGGTCCCCATGAAGCATGTTTATTTGGAGCTGTTGGAGGGATGTTCATGTGATGGGTAGCCTTATGAGATCTCCTCCTTGGGTTGTTCTGCTACCCAAATCCTTGTTCTTGTTGTGGTTGTGGGTCTTTCCCTTGCTTTGCTTCCTTCTTTTCCATGCGTTGTAACATTGTTTGCTTCTTCCTCGAGGATGCTTGGTCTTTGAGGTTAGTGGTTTTGTTTTTTCTCCTTTGGGGGCTAGGGTTTTGTCCTTAGAGCTTTCCTTTGGCGAATGGAGTTTGTGGATTCCTATGACCATGCATTGCGATGTTGAAGATGACATTAATTTTGGAGGTTGGTTTGTTCCTGCAATTGTGGGCAAGCTTTGGCGGAGTGCTAAGGGTTGGTTACCTTGCAAGAGATTAACCATAGAGGGATCCACTTCCTTTGTGCTTGCTTCTATGGCACACTAGTTTCTCATGGTTGGTGTTTAGAGATGGTATATCATGGGGTTTTGTGGTTGTGCAGTTTTCTCTGTGGTTTCCCCTTTACCCCATCTTTCTCCTGTGAGTCCTATTAAGGTGGCTTCCACTAGTTCTCTGTCTTTTGGCAGTGGGCTTATTGAGTTGGTCCTTGCTTTGATGCTTGTAGGTAATTTTTACCAGAAGTTTTTAGACACTTTGTTGGCCCTCTCCATTCCTATATACTTCACTTGTTCATAGTGGTTTCTTTTGTAAAAGGTTTTATGGTGCCTTTCAAATCTTGATGGTTCTCTTTGTCTTGGGGCACCCTTCATCTACTTTCTTTGTAGTTCTAAGTGCTCATGTTTAGTGGCTTTTTGGGTGCCTTCCAAAACCAGTTGTTTTTGAGGTTTTTGTGGCCTCTTTCTTTGGCCAAGACTATCTCTGTTCAAGATGGTCCTATTGGTATACGGTTGTGGGAATCCTTTCAAAATCCCTTGTTACTTTTGAGTTTCCTTGTATGCATTGTGTCCAATGCAAGGGTTTTTGTTTGGAAGACGGTTTAGGGTTCCTTCCTAAACCCCTATGTTTTGAGCATGTGAAGCTTTTTGTGGGGTCGGGACCCTGGTTCTCGCCGGTTTGTTGCTTTGGTCAAAGGCTTTGTTTTAAGAGGATAGTGATCTCCAAGTCGAATAGAGTGTATGGATTAATTGAAAGAGAGTAAAGTGTTGTTCACAAATCTGTTACGACAATGACATTAGTTATATAGAGAATTATAGGATATGTTTTCTTATGAATAACTTGGAAACAATCTGAGATATGAATACACCTCACAGATACAAGGAATGGTATATAGTATCAAAACACAACCTTATGAAGGTACAAATGAATCACATACGATAAACCTAAGATTCACCATAAATTACAGTGGTAAGACACTAGTAAAGACAATATAGGAGGTTTTTGAACATTACAATACTACACATCTTCTATTTTAGCAAGTACCAGGAAAGATAGTGAAGAGGAAGTGTTACCATACAAGCACAATGATCATTGAAAGAACAACCATCATAAATAACTATAAACATTAATAGTCATCCTGCACCACATTACAAAGTATTATTACTATATTCATGCCTTCATAGAAGGTAGATCAATCAAAGCATAAACACCATTTCTCCCCCTTGAGCGCCCAATGTTACTGTCATTAAATCGAGTGAAAAATAAAATGCCCCTCAAATTAAAATCTCCTCAAAGTTTGAAACTAACTCATAATTACATGAAGGGAACAATGAACTCTTGTAGGTGTACAAACCAAATAAACACTAAGATTTTCTATCACTTGTAATATAAAATGCTTTCCTTCAAAAGACAACAAATAACTTTTATACAATAAAGTTTCAATCATCTCCAACAAAGAATTTAAAGCTAAACATTTTGGATTTTAGGACCAATTCTAAATTTTCTGACAAAAAATTTAAATATTGTAAAGATAATGTAGTAGGCATGTCTTGAAGGAATCTCAAAATAAAAATTATAACATGAGAAAATGAGATGAATAAATAAATAAATAATAATAAAAAAAAATTCACACCATTAGAACTTGTTCCATATAGACTAATTAGAGTCTTGACATCTCTAAGAAAGCATGCTAGCTTGTGATTACTCGAGGACAATCAATCTTGCATAGGGTGGACTGTCATGCTCCATTTTTGAAATATAATCTAATAATAAATAATAATAATAGTTAAAATATAAAGAGTGAAAAATTAAACTTAAATTAAAAATATAAAAGAATAAGATTAAAATAAAATTTCAATTAAAAATATAAAAGAAAAAAAATAAAATATAGCATAATTAAAATTAGCTTAAAATTAATGAATGGTCAAAATACATGAAATGAAAAATTGTGACTCCCTCAAAGACGAGACATAAAAGGAAGAGGAAATTTCATTCGAAAGGAATAGGGAGGAAGGAAGAAAGAATGAAGCATAAGAATTAAGGTAGGATTAATAGAAGAATAAATGAATCAGATAAAGATAAGGAAGTGACTCTTTCAAAAGACAACATTGATGAAGAGTAGTGACTCTTTCAAAGGGTGGCATTGATAAAGGTTGCGACTCTTTCAAAGGGTGGTAATTATGATGTTTTATGACTCTCTTAAAGGATAGAAATGATGAAGGGTTGTGACCCTTTTGGAGGACGGTAATTGTGAAAGGTTGTTACCATTGCAAATGACAACCATGTTGAAGATGTGTGACTCTCCTCCACATTGGAAGCTATAAAGGGGAAAAGGTTTCATATGAGGAGAATACCCAAAAGGAGATCAATTTGGGGAATAATATATTATTGTCAAAGGCAACAATGAAAAGTGGTGACTAATTCTTATGAAAGGTGGCAACCCTTCCACTAGTAAAGTATAAAGGAGAATTCATTCCAAGCATTGAAGGATGACTTGTCAATCACCACTCATGAAACCATCAAAACAAATCCTTCATTCATCTATCAATTGTAATCACTCAAGAAATGTTATTTAACAATAGTCTAGCAAATATACCTAGTCATCAATCTTAAATTCTAGTTAGTACTTACGAATGAGATGGTGGCCTAGGCCCACGAGGTGGGATAAGGTTTAGGAAAAGTTTTTTTCCCACCCTTTGACGAGCTAGGGACATGGTCCTTGATATTGTCACAAAATGAGGTCCGGGCTCATAGTGATCTATGATTTGAAACTCAAAATTGTATACTTGAATTGTTAGAAATATAAAGAAAATAATGAAAATGAGAAGGAAAGAATCCAAGAGAGTATGCAAAGGAAAAGCTTTTACCAAAATACTGAAAGAGAGAGAGAGAGATTTCTTCAATTGATCAATCAATAGT
>MU226007.1:1491010-1532662 GCA_018584345.1 Thuja plicata | reverse complement strand
TCACTCAAGAAATGTTATTTAACAATAGTCTAGCAAATATACCTAGTCATCAATCTTAAATTCTAGTTAGTACTTACGAATGAGATGGTGGCCTAGGCCCACGAGGTGGGATAAGGTTTAGGAAAAGGTTTTTTCCCACCCTTTGACGAGCTAGGGACATGGTCCTTGATATTGTCACAAAATGAGGTCCGGGCTCATAGTGATCTATGATTTGAAACTCAAAATTGTATACTTGAATTGATAGATTCACTAGGTACATATGGCAATTTATAAGAGCTTCATTCTGAAGAAAAATTCTTCAAATAACAGAAGACTAAAATAAAACAATAAATATAACTCCTAAATAACCATTGATAAAAGTTTCTAAAAAGCTATCTAAAAATAACAAAATATTGTAATACCCTCCCTTAATGGTCATTCTATCAACTACACCAAGTTGCCCCCTAAAATTGACAAAATTTTCTAGACTGAGAGACTTGCTGAGGGTATCGACAGTGTGGTCCTTAGTGGGAACATACTGCAACATCACTGGTCCATCTTTGACAGTCTTGTAGATGAAATGACAATGAAGGTCAACATGCTTGGTCTATTCATGGAAGATTTGAATTTCGGTAAGTTTTAGGACCCCTTCATTATCATAGAGAAAGGGAGTAGGTGCTTCTTATGACATGCGCGTGTCAGAAAGCATCCTTTGAAGCCAAACTGCCTCACAAGGTACCTTAACAATTCCCCCATATTTAACTTCGGTGGAGGAGAGAGTTACTATATGCTGCTTCTTGTTGGTCCATGTGACTACACTTGTACCCAAATTGAAATTATACCTAGAAGTAGACTTTATGTCATCAACACAACCTACTCAATTTGATTCTATAAAACCAACAAGCCAAGGATTGGTGCTTCTACTATATAGAATACCAAAAGAAGGAGTGCCCTTCACATATCTTAGCACACACTTCATTGCAACCCAATGTTCAACTTTTGGGATTTCCATGAAGGGAGAGATGTAGCTCACAACATAGATGATGTTAGGTCCAATGATGGCGAGATATATGAGGCTACCCACTAGTTGCCTGGATGATGATTCATCCACCATTGACATATCTGGTTTGGCTAATAGTTTCAATCCTTTCTCCATAGGTGTAGATGCAGGCTTGCAATCATGCATATGGAAGTTATCCAATAGACTTTTGGCATACTTTGATTGAGAAATGAATATGTTACTATCTATCTGCCAAATCTCTACACCAAGACAATAATAGAGAAGTCCCAAATCTGTCATATCAAAAGTTTGGCACAAATTTTGTTTGACCCACTTGACCAAATGTGCCGCTCTACCAGTTTGATTAGATCATCAACATAGATGACAAGAAGAGTCTCACCACGAGCATGCTTGACTCCGCTGAAACTCTTGAGCAATCAAATACTTATCAATCTTGATGTACCATCTACGAGGAGCCTATTTGAGGCCATAGAGTGCTTTTACCAATTTGTAAACTTGGTGCTATTTACCGTGCTCTCGGTTAACTTTGTAATTCGGTGATTAAACCAACTATTCTTTTTGTGACTCTGTTACCGACTGTCCATTATATCTGCTTGATAACTAATGACAACTTCAATGTGCAATTAGAGTAACATTTGTGCAACTACCCCAAGTGTTATAATCCCATGCATAAGCATTACCTTGTCTTCTCAGTTGATTTACCTTTTCTTCATGTCCTTTAGGTTTCTAGATTTGCTTCATGTTTTTCTTGCATGCTTGTGATGTGTGACCATGCATGTTGCAAGTTTGACAATAGTTATCTATGTATGGTTTCTTTTGTGGTTTGTTCAACTTGGATCTGCATTCACATGCTTGATGTCCATGCTTATTACAATTATAGCAATTTCCATTGAATTTAGAAGGGTTTCTAGAAATACCTTTTGCTTTGCTCCTGCAAACATTTGATGTGTGGCCTGGTTTTCCACAATGATGGCAAGAGGGATTCTTTGGCTTCAGACTTGAGTATACATTCCTTTGTTCAGCTTGATTTGACGATTCTCCTTGCTCGATATACCCTAATCCGGTATTGTTGTTCAGTCTTCTCTAATAGTTCAGAAATTCATCCATTCTCTTAGTACTTTCTTTAGATTTCTTAATCACTTCATTATGTTGTTGTAGATTCTTCAATTCATTTCTTAGTTTTTCATTCTCTTCTTTCAATTCACCAATGTATTCTAGTCTTCTAGCAAGCTCAGTATTCACTCGGTTTGCCTCATGATTCATAGCAACCACTTGATTGGTGATCTCAAAGTAATGTTCGGTAAGTCTCAATATCTCAGATTCCTTTTCTTGTAACTTTTCAGTCATCTGTCTTCTGTTATCAACAACCATGTTTCTATCTTGTTCATCTTTCTTTGCATCGTTCAAGACTCCAACCATTCTAACCATTTGTGTATCTTGACCAATATGTAGTGCTTTCACTTGTTCAGTAAGTTGTTGATTGCTCTCAGATAGCTTTTATATGATTCTTTCAGATGCATTAGATATGCTACCAGATTCAGATCTAGATGTGTCAAATGGGTCATGAATCTCTTCTTCCTGATAATCAGTCTCATGAAAACAAAGTGCCATGTCCTTTCTCTTAAGCAACATCTCCCTGAGTTTCTCTTTGGCTTCTTTGAATTGTTCAACATAGATTTGCAACTGTAACTTCAGATTTTTGATAGTTTTTATCAAGTGTATACCTTTCCATTGTAAGATATTTTCTCTTCAGTGATTAAACTTTCTAAACAAGAGAACTAGCTTTGATACCAATTGTTAGGATAATGGAGAGGTGTGTACTGAGAGGGGAGGGGTGAATCAATACCCTTATAAACTTTTAAAACTAATCTTTGTAAGAAAATGTTTCGTAATAACCGACTGAGTAGATTGCATACACCAAACATGTAATGTCAATGCTGAAATGTAAATGCATGTAATGCAAACAATAAACATACATCAAATTTGAGTACTCATGACACTAATATTTGGTATCACAGAAAACCCCTATTAGAAGGTAAAAACTACGGTGGGGATGAGACCCACAAAACTTCACTACTACAGTAAATAAAGTAGCCTGTTAAAGATTACAAAGATTTGATTCCTTTTGATGATCTTACCCTGTTAGGAGTAACAATGAGATCGATTAGATCTACCTCATGAGAGGATTTAGAAACACAATGTATGTGTGCACTCGGTTAAGAGATTTTTACAAAAGACTGTTAAGTCTACTCTGTTAGGAGATTTCAGTATTGTTACAATTGTTAGAGTAAAAAAGTTGTGTGATATGAATGAATTACAATATCTATATTGTTGATACAGATGCTTTATGTGCAATAAAATCTATCACCTTAATGCGAACGATAATACCTTCTACTCTATTCTGCTCGGTAGCCTTGCCTCTGTTCTGTAAACTGAATTATGCAATGTAATCCTTGTCCAAAAAACCCTTGTCTGAACTTTGATGTCCGTAGTATGGTGGCTACTTGATCATTACTTGATCAACATACATTACAAATGACATCGTAACTTTACATATATATAACTCCTTGAACTAATTAGGGTTTCACAATAACTTACAAAACCTAAGATCAACGGTCTACAAAATTTACCTTGATCATCTAAACATAGGAGATATAAAGAATTAATGTTGTGAATCCATAATTAATGTTCTCCTCGATCATTGTAAACCGTTATCCAGGTCGAAAAAAAGTTGTTACCTAGATTGATGTGCCATAACAAAATTTTATGTGACCTCTGGTCCACTCGGTAAATGTTGTCTCTCGGTGCTCGGTATTCTCTGTGTGTCTCGGTTATACTATGTATCTCGGTTATAATGTGTATCTCAGTATAGACTGCTGCTCGATTTGACTGCTCGATAATCACTGCACTCGGTTAACTCTGCACGTGATCAGTGCTCTCGGTTAACTCTACACTTTGGTGATTATACTGACTGGTTTGTCTGCGACTTTGTTACCAACTATCCATTTGAGTACTTGGATAATAATGACAACCTTCAAATCTCATTTGGAGTAACAGGCACTTCAGGACCTCTGGACCCATAAAAACAAGATCGCATCCCCAGCTGTTCGGTAAATCATTTCCAAAATCACCATGGCTTGGAATCCAAATTTATCTTTCTTGAAAACGGATAATTCAATCTGCCTTAAGGAAGCTCATAATAATCAAAGGTATTTCTCAATACCAATCGATCAAACAAAGGTATTTCTTAAATACCACCAACCAAGCAAAGGTATTTTTCAATACCAATGATCAAGTCACATTTCACAACAAAAAAGAAAACAATGTTTCTAAAACACTCATCTTGTCATCAGGTGATCACATTGAATCTATTAATCAACAATACAAATACAAAAATGACTAGTCATGTGGTATGCTTACAATAGTTTTGAATTATAGCAACTCTATGATGTATCCGTACTAGAGAAGTAAGGAAGGAGTCAGGATATTTTTCTTTGAATGAATGCTTGTTCATTATCAATTTTTCGCTTATCATATCTCCTGAGTGTTTCAATGATTCTCTAAGGCTAGAAACACAAGGACATGGGGCATGATATTTTGTTTGATTTCTGCTTGTGATCTACATTGGTCTTTAACAAGGTCTATGATGACAAGATTAAAGCTACATGAAAGGCTTTGATTCTGAGACCAAAGCAGACACCTATGTTAGACAGGATTGTTATTTTATCAATTGATGATTATCATATCTTTGGAGAAATTCCATGAGTCATGGTACTAGAAGATCAAGGAAGGAATATGATATTTTATTTGTTTGTTGACGCAATAGATGCTCAGGACATCATGATCTATCATATCTTGATGCTTGCGTCAAAATGCAATATCAAAACTTAACTCATTATTATTCATATCACCAAGATAAAGCAATTATTTGTGGTGGTTTTAATAAGTCAAACATCTAACACAAGTAGTATTCATATTATCATGGTCGCCTAAGAACCAGTGATGATTATACGTACTTGCATATGAGAAATGTGATATTCATACTAACATGATGGCTTGAGTATTAATGTTGGTTGTATCAAATGGGGGTCTGCTAAAGAAGAATGATGAATCTAAGTACATAATAAAGACAAGGATGGAAGCTGCATTGCATTCTAAGAGTTGCATGACATTCTAGGAAATGGCACAGTGAACGGCTATAATAACATCAATTTAAAGAGGGAAAATAAAAATTCAAACATTCAAGACGATATCATTTATCTTATGATTGAGTATTTTAATAACTGAAATAAAAACCATCATTTGTATAATCTTGTCAACTCCATTTCATTAACTATCATTAAATCATTTACATATACATCCATAACATTAATCTAACATCGCATATATGCATAAAAAACATACAAAGATAAATGCATCTATACATTTGCATCCACAACATAAGGAAATAAAACAAAGTTCTCAAAGCATAATCATAATCATCTCATAATGCACAAAACATCAATGAAAAAGATACAAAGAAATCATAACAAGAGAATGTCATCATATATCAGTACTGTCTATGGAATACATCCTATAAATCGATCAAAATGGTGCTATATCATAGTAATATCAATACATCATCATAAAAATATAGACAATGCTCAAAGACAATCATGACTGACTGCTAGTATTGTCTCTCGATGGTTGTGATGGGGGAACATCATATCTGCTTAGTTTGGCACCCTCTGACTGTGCTTCTGCTAGTGAAAATGGAGTAGCCCTGGCAGTAGGATTTGGTACTACTCAAAAGTATGCAGCCTGATAATAAGAATATCTACTACAGTGCAGGGAAACATCTCTCTGAGCTTTTTCTAAATATATATACCTATCTACCAACTGTGCTTGTAAGACAACTATGCGGGTCTGTAATTGACCTCTCTCTCTACGAAGTTGAGAAATCAAAGCCGAATCACATGTACTCTGGGGTGGTATGCTTGTTGGACTAGGACTGGGTACTTGTACACCTGTAGGACCTATTTGTACTCCTTTGAAGGGGGGGCCCTATGTGAACACCTGTATGCCCCGCACTCGTCTGAGGGGAGTACCTATCTGTGAACCAATCTGACTCCCAGGATGAGTACCTATACCGGTGGTCTTGATAGCTCTCAGATGTGTCGAAATCTATGTAGAAGGAGTCACTTGTGTATCAGGAGGCACCTGTGAAGAAGATAGCATCTAAGATGAAGATAAACCCTATAATATAACATGCATCTATGATAGGCTAGGTACCTGAGAAGAAGAAACAACAGGAGGCACCTATGACGAAGAAGGAGCCTGAGAAGAAGACGGTACATGTGTAGCCACTGGTTGTGTTAGACCTGTAATCCATACTCTAACCTGTCTAGGCTGACCACTAGGAGCTCTACCACCGCTATCCTCACTACTGCTAGAGTGTCTGCGAGAGGAGGCCCTAACTGATTTGCCACCTCTGTCATCATCATCATCATCATCATCATCATCATCATCATCATCATCATCATCATCTCTGGCATCTACCATAGCAGGTATCACCTCATCAGGAGAGGTAAATTGTGGAAATGGATGCTGAGAAAAATATTGGGAATAGTCTGTAGTCATCCTGACATCTATAATATCTAGAGCCAAATTCCACTGAATAGGTACTAACTGGAAACAAAGTTGACATACCAGAAATGATGTTTGATATAGAAAAAATGACACTTGGCAAACTAGAAAGGATGGTTCCCCATAAATGACTATTCTAAAATAGGAAACAATGGTTTGACATTCCGAAAAATATGAAACATCATGGAAATGACTTTCCACTGACCTCAAATAAATTTTTAACAAGAATGAGCATTAATGATGAAATTTACAAGAGGTTATCGAGTACATAGCACAAAAGGGTAGGGGAAAGATGCTCATGACGTCAGACGACCTAGAACCGATGTTTCTCCACATGGATTGGCATCTTCTCTCCCTCTGAGCTCTCCAAATATCTCATTGTGAATAGTAAAAATGAATAGTAACTTTTGATATTTTTACCCTATTTCGTCTTATTTTGGGGCGTAATTAATTTCAAACTTTTCACCCATACTATTGCTCATCACTTGCACCTTTTTGGCTCTATCTTCGTCATACAAAGTTCAATTTTGACCAAATGAGAAGCAATTTCTTCATGGTTATCGCCACTATCTTTTCTATTGGAATCAAAATCTCCATTCCAAGCTTATCATTCTCACGTGACATTTTCACCTCGAAATCAAGAAAATCTCATGTCTATTTTGATTCCAAGGGGGCATAATTAATCATTCTTAATCAAGTGATCATGTTACCAAATCATTTTAATAACTGGGGCATTATCAATTTTTATTTGACTCTGCAGTCGATCAAGAAAATCAAATTTCCAACAGTTGGGGAAATCTGCATCATACATCATATCAAGTTGACAGTTTTAAATCAACAAATCAGCTAATCTTGGAATGAGTGATTTCATCGCTTTGCACCAAATTACTCGCTCTTATCAAAATTCAAGCTTTAAACATCAGTGGAGATATCAATTTCAACACACCGCATCAAATTTGTAGTCTCTTCATTGGAACATCAGGAGATTAGTGACTTCATTAGGATCCATATCAAGTTAGTTATCTCAATCAAATTCTCAACAGTGATCAAATTCAACGATTCACATCAAATTGATCATTTTTTCACATCTTTGCTAGAAATCAGTTTCATCACATCACATCAAATTGGTTGTCTGGTCAATATTTCTAAATCAGGTCCTGAAAGATATTAGTTTCATCGCTTCACATCAAACTAAGTATTTGATCAATATGTCAGACATCTCTGTAACAGTAATTAATTTCATCGCTTCACATGAAATTGACTAGGTGTTATTATCCTCAACAATCAGGTATGTAATCAATTTCATCGCTTCACATCAAATTGATTATTCTAGTTTCAATCTACCATCTGACATAAAAAACAAACTGGGGCATCAATTTCATCACACCACATCAAATTGATTCTCTAGTCATCACATCGGTTTCATCAAGCAATCTAGAATCTCCAGCAGCTTCAATCTCTTTTGGTTCAGTCAAGTTCAGAATCGATTTCTAAGTGAGAATAGTTTCATCGCTTCATATTCAGCTATTCGATCACTATTCAACATCAGATGTTCTTTGAATCAACGCGCTGATCACACATTAATTCAAAGAGGGGCAAATGTAATCACCTAAAAATGGTTTGATGAACTCAGAAGCCCTAATCTAAAATCAAGTACCCTAAATCCTAATCAAGACTTTCAATTCAAAGATAATCACAATTATATAATTGAACTAGATCGGTTTAAATATATAGTTCATAAAAAATGAAGAATCCAAGATCACTCACCAAGAGGCATTAATTCATCAATTAATCTTGGTCATTTATGTTAAATTTTTAGGATAGCTGCAAATGTGATAGCACTCTATGTTGTATGTGCTTTCCAAATGCAACAATCTCTCTTTTATTTATATTGGGAATGAGGCCAGGAGAGACATGTCCCTTCATGGGACATGTCTATTCATTATTATTTATAAGAAAGGACATGCCTCTTCCCATTAATTATAATTTAATCAATCTTATAATGTTTCATCAATCAATTATTAATTAAGAATAATATAATAATATAATATTGAATATTAAATTTCATATGATTAAAAATAATATAACATATATAATATATTATTATTAATCAACATATATTATATGTATTCTAATGATCATATGACTAGAGCTACAAACATTAACACTCCCTCTTAGCCAGGGAGGATAAATCAATCCAATGTCAACACTTATATGACACTTGACAACATCAATTGAATATGATGTAAGAAATAAAAGCATCACCCTCATGATGTAATCAATAGAAACATAGTCTCAAGATGTGGATTTCCTCCATCGACAATTCTATGCACAAGCTCTCAGGTGGATTGCCTCCATCGATGATTCTATCCTCAAGCTCTCAGGTGGATTGCCTCCATCAATGATTCTATCCACAAGCTCCTTAAGCTTTAATGTGGATTTCCTCAATCAATGATTCTATCCACAAGTTCTATCTATTATGATCTGTTTCAGCCATCATAAGATGTCTATCACAATAGAATATTTCCATCATTTGGTATCACATTTGATATCTTGAGTATTGGCCTATCAGAATGTCAACACATGACATTCACCAAATACTCTGAGTATTGACCTATCAGAACATCAACATATGATATTTGCCAAGTACTCAATAAGGTATTGGTTTGCAGAACATCAACACATGATATTCACTAAATACCTATCATATATCTATACAAACAACTCATAGACCGTCAATGACATCTAACACTTAGTTGTTGAATTACAAGATATATCTATGCAAACAATTTGTAGACCATCAATTTAATGACATCTAACACTTAGTTGTTTCTTTACAAGATGTATCTATACAAACAACTCATAGACCATCAATTTAATGACATATAACACTTAGTTGTTGCTTTACAAGATATATTTATGCAAACAACTCATAAACCATCAATTTAATGACATCTAACATTTAGTTGTTGCTTTAATTCATCATGATCTGTTTCAACATTATAAATAATGTATATCATGATTTAAGTTATTGTAAGGTCATCACCTTCCAATAAATTATGCAAATACAAGTGATAATCATTTGGAAGTCGTCACTTCCTTATGATGTACACAGGAGGTAGGCCCATTAAAATCATATAGTCACACATATAGACTTTCAAAATCCCTCTGAATATCAATCATCTGATCTCCTCATCAATGATGCTTTTGATGGAGCATCAGACTCCATTTAAATCTGACGTTAATTCTTCTTTTCCTGCAAGAGCATCCTCAAAAAAGATCAAGGCAAATAGCTTTTATAGTACGTATAGAAATACAAATAAGAGAGATACTACAATGAGTAGATAAATGTAATATTCAAGGATAATAAATATTTATCTGCACATCAACATCCTTGACACAAGTTGCTTCAGTGAAGGTCCATATACATCAAATCACAAAACACCTTCTCAGATTATGTGAGAGACATATCCCCTTTGAATTATCTCAACATTAAGAATGGTTCAATTGGAAATGTAAAATTGGTTATTATCCCCCCCCCACAATGCACAATTCTCACTCTTATATCGTTGAACAATTCTCATGTCTTCTTATGAAATGACTTGATTAATCCAAGAGAGGTGACACTCTATAATTGATGATTTATTTCTAGAAAGAGACACCCTTCCTTGAATTCATGCTTCTTTGTTAATGCTTGACCACGATCATAACAAATTAATATATCTCTTTAATGAAAGTCACTTTTAGGAATTTCACATAGACCCGTACACATTTTGTCATAACTTTTGAAACCCACACTTTCCTTCCAATCCCTTCAGTGAGATTATCTGAAATTAGTCTTACACCAACATATCCTAAATTTAGCAGAATCCAATGGTGGATTTGTGAGATATGGTACTTTTAATGAGACTATATTTTCTGAGACAATCACACATTCACCATAAAAAACTACTCTCTTACATTTGTAGTCTGGCTTTGATACCATGTTAAATTTTTAGGATAGCTACAAATGGGATATCACTCTATGTTGTATGTGTTTTCCAAATGCAACAATATCTCTTTTATTTATATTGGGAATGAGGCTAGGAGAGACATGTCCCTTCACGGGACATGTCTATTCATTATTATTTATAAGAAAGGACATGCCTCTTCCCATTAATTATATTTAATTAATCTTATAATGTTTCATCAATCAATTATTAACTAAGAATAATATAATAATTTAATATTAAATTTCATATGATTTAAAAATAATATAACATATATAATATATTATTATTAATCAACATATATTATATGTATTGTAATGATCATATGACTAAAGCTACAAACATTAACAATTTAAATCAAATCAAAATAAAAAATACATGGCTAAGGGAATTAATTAAATCAAAAAATTTATATTCCTTAAACTTGCCTCAAAAGTCAAACCTCCAACCAATAAGAGGTAATCACATGGATCAATTGAACTTTGATCTTAGTCATCCCTCATGGATGCATCTCAACCATCAAATTCAAATTCAAATTTGAAGTCTTTTCCTTCCAAGAAAAATCTATATAATGCAACCCTTCTAGCTCATTTCATATAGATGAATAATGCATTTTAGCTTTGAATTAATGTCAATTTCATTCTATCTTAATATATTTCATTTATTCTTAATCTAAATAGTTTCAATTTCATGCATTTGATCATAAATGGAGCATAATTGAACATCTTTTCATGCATTTTAGGCATTTTCATATGAAATCTTCCATCCTAGATTGTCTATTTGCTAAGAATTCATGCTTAATCTGATAACATTTTATGAAATTCTTGTTAATATTTTAGCTAGGAATAAATAGTAAGTTTTTCACATGTTTATTGGTTCAAATTGGTTAAATGTGATGCTAACATGTTGATATAAAGTCATATTGAGTGGTTGTGTGCAAATTTCTTGCAAGTACAACATTTACACATCACAATAAGAAAATCATGTATGTGTTTCTTCATCTTTATTGTTGGAAAGTGGAGATAAAACTCTGAGCACTGATGTTGAGAGCATGGATGATGATGAGTTGATGAAGCTATCTTACATAGCCTTTTCCAAAGCGAAATAGAGATCTGAGCATAAAGTTGATAAAAAGTCAATGGTAATGGAAAGAGCAGTTGATACTATCAACAAACTCCTACCTATACCTCTTAATTTTCAAGGAAAGGACATTGCAAAGAACTTAAACAAGGCATTGGATGAATTTGACAGTCACTATGAGTCCTTAGAGAAGATTGCAGAAGAAAAATCAAAACAAAAATACTTAGTAAAGAAGTCAGAAGATGTATGCAAATCTATTTCATGGGACTTGGGCATACTGGTAAAAATAATGACTGAAGAAAAGAGTTGTTTATCACATGGAAGGAAGTTATACAATTACTGTGTAAATCCTATCAGACATCTTTAGAACATTGAGGAAATTATAGAAAAGGACAGACAAACCCTAGACAACTTGATGCATAGTTGTGAGACCTCACACACTGTATTGGAGTTAGGAAAAGAAGTGTCTAGCCTATTGGAAAAATTGAGTGTGTTGGAGACAGAGAAAGGGAGAGTTATGGGAATATTAGGTATGCTAAAGAGTTTAATTACTCCTAAGTTATCAATTCTTGAGAAGCACCTTTCAAACATGGAGAAGACAACGCAAGATCTCACTGGGAACATGCCTACTGAGTTAAAGGAAACAAAGACATCTTCTTTTGCACTAAATGGAATAATTCATGTGAGTCAGGTATTGGTAAAGACTTGGAAAAAATAATCAAAGATCTTGGAAAACTCTTTCCAAGATTAAGATGGTCTAAATTTTTGGTAAGCAATTGTATCAATTTTGTTATATATTCTACATTTTTTTCTACCTTTCCCATTGATGGCAAAGGGGAAGAAGATAAGATATGAAAAATATATAGAGGAAAGATAGATAAGATAATCTAGTAAATATGTAAAGGAGATAAAGAAGTATAATGTTTTTCTTTGGTATTGACACTTGTGCGTGTGAAAATGGGGTACCTGCAAGCTGCATGACAAACACACACTTCAATAGATCCTTATATGATTAGCGGGTTAGAAATCAAGAAATCTGAAAATATTAAACAACTACGCTAACCTAAACTGATCCATTGCCTTCTTGTAGGTAGGAGTATGAGCTTGCTCTCCGGTCATCGCAAGCTCAGTGACTACACCAATAACCTAAATGAAGGATTTAATCTATTATGATTGATCTAAGATGATATGCAAAATGCAGATTTGTTGTTAATCCAAGCTACTCAAAGATTTAGTTTTAAAGCACCAAATTGAAGTGTTTAATATTCATTTTAAAACCCAAATTCAAAATGTGCTCTAAATTAGGTTTGCATGCTTGAAAGTAAAAACAACAATTAAAGCTAAAATGATAAATGCTAAGAATGCTAAAACATGAAAAACTACACAATGACGATGCAAAAATTAGGATCCTTTGTGAAGGAAATGAGCTTCTCTTTTATAGAAATCTCTCTTGAATCGACTGTCGAGATCAAAAGAAAAGAGTGGCTCAGATTCGATTGAAGAAGCACAATCCATGTACAAAGAATTCAATTGGTTGAAAGATTTAGTTGACTGAATTGACTGATCAGTCTTTTCAGAAACTTCCAAAATCAGTTCTCAGTTAATTGAAATGTTTCCAAGATGATAAACAGTGGAGAATCAGTTAACTGAGTGGAACTGGATTGTTTCCAAAATGATAAATCAGTTAACTGGATTTGATGATTTCATATACATTTTTAATAATTTAATAGATTTTGAGTGCATATTTGTTTTTTTATAATTAATTTAATTCCTTTTTTATTTATTTGACAAATTTGTATTTTTATTTAATTAATATATCAGAATATCAATTAAATAATTAACACAAGGTTTATTGCCAATATATTATGATTTTAGGATTTAATTAATTAATCAAGTACAATGATTGATTAGGACCTAGGGTTTAGGTTAGATCAGTTCAAATTTGATGAATTGCCTGTTTGGTTTAGGACTTAGAATAATCAATATTAGGGTTTTTTGATTAATTGTTGAGATTGGAGGTCTAGGGTTTAGATGAACATTTTTAGGTGATTACATTTTCCCCTCTTTGAATTGATGTGTGATCAGTGCATTGATTCAAAGACTTGTTAGCGAGAAGACCCATAATAGTTTGATTTGAAGCGATGAAACCATTCTTTTGAAGAAGAAGACCGACTTCGAGCTTGATTGGATGAAGATCGATCAAAAGATATAAATAGAATACTCAGTTTGATTTGAAGCGATGAAACTAAACATCTGTCAGGAACTCTTAAAACTTTTGATTGTTTTGAATGAATAACCAGTTTGATTTGAAGCGATGAAACTGATTACCGTTAAGGGATTTAATTAGCAAGAAAATTGACTTGATTTGAAGCGATGAAGCCAATTTGATCAATGTATCTGGTTTCAATAATGAATAGCTCATATAAGACCGATCTTGTCTGGTTTTGATTGTATTCGCCATTGTATAAGACCATTGATTAGGTTACCTTTGATTAAGATTATCTCAACTTGATTTGATGCGATGAAGCTGAGATGCCCCAAGCGATGGGGTTTTGATTGAGGATGTAATCACTGGAATGTTGCTTTCCTGTTCCTGCCCCCTCGGAAGAAAAATTGAAATATGGCTAGGTGCCCCAGTGATGAGAAGCAATTCGATTGATAACATGATGCAAGTAGAAGCTTATCTGATTAGAAATAGGTCCCAAGCGGTTAGGACAAAAGATGTACTTGATGAGAGGTTGTGTTTGACTGAGATTGACCAAAAGTAAGATACATGGATTGATTAGAAGAAAAGTATGAGAGATTTCCATTGGTTGTGCAAGTGGTCAATTTCAGATTTTGATTTTGATCCTGAAAATGGAATCAGGATAGTCAAATTAGTGAGCGGTGTCATGTTCACGCACAACTGACCACTTGGCAAAAGGAAGATTGATCAATAAGAAACTCAGATCCTTCACATTTGAGAGAGATATCGATATTATACAGATTTCAACACCATGTAGATGCAGATGTAGATGCAAGACTAACATGAATGCAACCTAAGGTGTAGTCACTGAAGCTTTAGCATTGAAAATTTTCATCATCGAGCGTTTTTGGAACATCAGAGTTGATACAATCCTTACTGGTGCCACTGCGACCATAAGAATATGAATATGACTATCATCGGATAAGATATGAGAAACTAACATAAGCATCAAGGCACAAAAGCTGAGATGACTTGAATGTTGTTTCTAGTTGATGTTGCAAGAGTAGACCGGTATCGAGGCATTCAAAGCCAAGATAACCATGAGTGTGATTTTGCATAAAAAAGTAGAGAAATAACAGTCAAGGAGATGGTTCCGACCTCACCTTGGCGTGCAAGTAAAAAGGATTGAGGGATGTGAGGATTTTTTTCCTTAATGCAGAAGCTCTTATCACATACACCCTGGTTATTTGACGTTGCCAGATCATTGGGACCACACCAACAAGCAATAGACAAAGAAAAGATTAGCAAAATCAATGAGAACATACAACATACAAATAGAAGTTCAACATACTTCAGCTAGTTTCAAAGTTTTCAAATGTGTATATGTAGGAGGTGTTAAGAAACACCATCGTGCTTGTGAGTGCGGTGTGTTTGATTTCTATCGATTTGTTGTTTATGTTTGCGGTATCCAATGTGTGTTAAGAAACACAGATGCGTCCAAAGATAGTGTTAAGAAACACTATTGATTAGGGTGTTGAGAAACACCTATTTGCATCAGTAGCGAGTTATCCTTCATAAATGACAAGATTATTGACTCTGGTGTAATCCAAAGATGTGATCAAATTTGGAGAACCATGCCCCTAGTAGAAAATGACGATAACTGACTTGACTCATACTACGAGGACAAAGCTGATTTGATTGCCCCTAGGTTATGAATTTGGATCGGTTTCAAGCCAGGAGAGTTCTCAGAAGAACCAAAGTGTCATGAAAGTGACTGAGAGATATGTACAAACTGAAGAAAGGATTTCCAAGACTGAGCATTGATAGATGGAGCGCTGAGTACAAGAGGCGCCTGTTTACCAGGTTTTCACCAACTTGGTAGAGATGCTGTTTAGCAAAAATTGACTTGATTTGAAGCGATGAAGCCAATTTGATCAATGTGTCTGGTTTCAATAATGAATGACTTGTGTAAGACCGATCTATCTGGTTTTGAGTGTATCCATCACTGTATAAGACAATTGATTGGGTTGCTTTTGATTTATGATAATCTCAACTTGATGTGATGCGGTAAAGATGAGATGCCCCAAGCGATGGGGTCTTTCTTGATGATGTGATCATTGAAAACCTGGTAAGCATGTCTGTGTTGCCATCCTTTCTTATTTTTGAATTTTTTTTTGTATTTTTCCATTTTTTGATTTTTTTGATTGATGTATCAAGACACCTATTGTTAGGTTTTCACCAAGATGATCATTTTTCAGGACTTTTTTCCAATTTCTAGATTTTTTGGAGATTACTCTTGTCTCAAGCAAGATCACATTGGTTTGCCCTCAATGTCTAGAAAGGTAGAGGTCATTACAGATGGATTAGAAAGTTTACGGATGAGGCAAATAGATGATGATGGATGAAGAGGGTAAATGCAACCCTCAAAGACATTCTCCTCAAGATTACCCAAGCTAGGGGAAAATGAATAAAGAAATGTAGGCTCATGGAATGATGCTAAATAACATATATGATAATGACTTGATGTCAAGAAAATAATGTGGTCCAAAAGAGTGGACATGTCAAGAGACTTATAAGAACTTGTTTTTTTTTTCCAATTTTGATCAAGTCCAAGGGGTCAATGTTGGATAGGATATAGCTATGATATCGCAATCGGGATAAGGGGTGATGGAGGTATAAGTGAATGTTTTGGGATTATGGTAGGAATCCTCAGAGATAGGAAGGATAGGATTGGGATAAGCAAGATAACGATAGGGTACCATGGAAGAGAGAAAGTGAATAGGCTATTGGAAAGGATAATGGATGTCAAAAAGCATAGTGTTCATGGATAGGTTCAACCTTGCCAAGATCACCGCAAGGAACATGGATGCTCACGGGCTAATTGGATGTAAGATATGATGGATAAGATGAAATGGAAGGAACTTTCCCCCAAGTGAAGAGTGAAAGTAGGAAGAATTATGCATGACGTCTGTTTGCCAGGTTTTCATCATGGTACTTATCCAAGGCGCCACAAGAAGTGGTTTTCACCATAGGATAGATTGATTTATCTTTACCTTTTCTACCAAGGTGCCTGTTCACTAGGTTTTCACCAAGGCACTTTTTCTTTATTTCTTTTTTTTGTACTTTTTTTTTTATGGAGGAAATTTAGCTTCTTTCTCTTTAGATAGTGCTCCTTTGAAAGATATGATATGAAGGGCCAAGACCGCTGAAAGTATGCTCAAAGATGTTGATAGGGTGATGGTAAAGAAGATTGATATGGAGGATAAGGAAGATGGTAGCCAAGGATTTATGCAATGGATTAGATAATAGGGATGGAAGGATATGGGATAGGGTATTGAAAAGTTTGTGCAGGGGTAGATGGAAATGGTGATACGATCAACATCGACACACACCTTGAAGGGTAGTGGATAGATGGAGGAAAAGTGGGTGGAATAGCTTGAGACTTTGGTATGCGAGGACCCATGATGGATGAAATATTCAAGGTAATGGATTTTGGGACATGAGGACCCAAAATAGAGTTAGAAGATGGGAGGTGTTTAGATGGAGATGAAGTGGAAGACTTTGGAAGCTTGGATGTCAACTCTGACTTTTCCTTTTTGTTCAAGCCTTTTAAGAGAGACTTGGGAATCCACATAACTTTTGATTTTCTTTTTGTATCCAAGTCCTTTAGAAGAGATTTGGGAATCCAAATAGGTTTTGATTCTCCTTCGCTTTTGGATGATTTAGAACACAATTTTTCCATGATGGATTTAGGAACCCATATTTTCTTTGATATTATTCTTTGCTCGGATTTAGAACACAATTCTTCCATGATGGATTTAGGAACCCATATTTTCTTTGATTTTATTCTTTTCTTGGATTTAGAACGCAATTATTCCATGATGGATTTAGGAACCCATATTTTCTTTGATTTTATTCTTTGCTTGGATTTAGAATGCAATTCTTCCATGATGGATTTAGGAACCCATATTTATTTTGATATTATTCTTTTCTGAGGGGACCCTTGCAGTCTCTTGAACATTTCCTTTTTCTTTGTAATCACATGTCAATTAGACTGTGTTAGGATTAGGCTAAAAGCTAACCTCCCAAGATCACCTGCATGCAAACCTGTTACAAGAAGGAAGCAAAAGACAGAAGACTATGGAGGCCGAAAAGCCAGAGATATGAAATCCATGTTGAAAAGAATAAAAATTCTATTAACAACAATACTGAATACAATCTCGGTATGAAATGCAAAGAAGTGAATCCTTATAAAAGGAATCACGAAACCCTAAAGGTGAAACCGTAAAGAATTATAAAGCTGCCTAAGTGAAACTTAAGCATAGAGTAAATAGACTAATAATTAAATGATTTAATTATTAGCTATACTATGACTACTCTAACACCCCCCCTTAAGTGTAACTTAGGGAGAAGCAAAACAACTAAACTACTGTAGAAAGCAGGAAAGATGGGTCCCGGCAACAAGGCCTGATCAGGTACCCAAAACAAGAAAGCAAACTAGATGAAGGAAACTAAGCCTTCAATCTAGGGAAAGTCCCAAAGAGAGGAACAAGAATGAGCAAGAAGCATCTCCAAAGCATGAATCTGAAAACTCTATCAGAAGAGACTGCTGGAACCCCCACTGAAGTGCATGACCAGGTAGAGAAGACAAAGTATGAAGAGCTGATCAATCGAACCAGGAAGCAATAGAACCAACAGGTGAACCCCCCCATAATGCTGATCTGGGAGAGGTGACAGGAACACTGAAATGCAATGCCAGAAACATCTGCAGAAGAAAGAACCAGGAACACCAACAGTGCAACAGAAGTACACACACAGGATAAAGGGCGGTGTCACCGACACACAGCATGGGCTAATGTTGTGGAAGGTACGCTCACTTGACAAAGGTGGATGCGCCTAAAATGACATAATCATCATAACCCCCCATGACACTTTATAACAGAGTGCGAGTACAAAAACACACAAGGTGCTCAAGATCCCAGAAATACAGAAGTAGGCACTTTATCTCAGTGTGTTTATAGAAAAGAATGCAACAGAAGAGAAGCATACAATGCTCAGAAGTCAGAAAGAGAGTGAGCCAGAAGTACAGTAGAAGAGATCCCAGGACCTGTAGAACCAAGCAATCCACCAGAGTGCATAAAATGCCAAACTCGGAGGAGAGAAAACCTAGAGTAGAATCTAGAAAAAATACCTCTGCAACTGAATAGTTCACTGAACCATCTTTTCGACGATATCTGGTTTGCCAAAAACGGAGTCTGGATGAGCCAGATATGACTCCCGGAAGGCAAAAATAGACATCAGACTTTGACAGAAAAAATGCTATCAAAATAATAGACCCAAAAAACCAAATCACCATAGTCGAAAAGAGCTCAGAAAGAGATTTCCGACGATATAACAAAGTCCAAAAAAGGCCTCCGTATGCTCCGGATAGAGCCAAAAAGGTGAAAATGGCTCAAAAAAGCTTTAAAGGCCTGGTTTTAAGCCCCAGGGGCTAAAAAAAATGGGCCCCCGGGCATATGGCATGCGCCGGGGGCTAGGCCGAAGCCCTTGGTCGCTCATACGACCGACTGCGAATACAAATGGGCCCGTGGGTTTAAAATTCCGCCGGGCGGAGCCCGAGCGGCGCGCGACCGGAAGAGTTGCAGCGCGGGGGCGCAGAGGGGGCGGGGCTGGTGGCAGCGGGCCGGAGCGGCGGGGGAGGCCGGGCGGCGGGGGTGCTGAGCAGTGAGGGGCCACAGAGGCAGCGGAGTGCTGCAGGGTGGCGGGGGCCACGACGGAGGGGGGCGTCGGTGGAGAACCGCCGGCGGAGCCGCTGCCAGAGGAGCTGGAGCGGTGGCGCCTTTAAAAAAGTAAAGCCCGCGGTAAAAAATAATAAAAAAACCTTGGAAACTTGAGGTTTTTTTAATTTTTTAAAAATTTTTTTTGCCTCGGTTTCTGTGTCGTATGACACAGAAACCAAATTTTTTTTGCCTCCAGAGTCCAGATGTCGAAAATAGACAAGTTTTATATGTATTATGGGGTTTTTGGGTGCTCTGAGCTCAATGGAGATGTCCGTTTGAGCTCAAAGTGACCAGAAACAAAACCCAAAACAAAAAATACATAAAAAACCTCTGAAACCCTTGGAAACCTTTTGCTTCTGGCATGCTTCAATGAAACACAAACAACGAACAACAGGAGAGCTCTGATACCATGTTAAGATTAGGATGAAAGCTAATCTCCCAAGATCACCTGCATGCAAACCTGTCACAGAATAGAAGCAAGACAGAAGAGAAGAATGGCCATGGAGGCCAAAAAGCCAGAGATATGAAATCCATGTTGAAAAGAATAAAACTTCTATTAACAACAATACTAAATACAATCTCTATATGAAATGCAAAGAAGTGAATCCTTATAAAAGGAATCACGAAACCCTAAAGAATTATAAAGCTGCCTAAGTGAAACTTAAGCATAGAGTAAATAGACTAATAATTAAATGATTTAATTATTAGCTATACTATGACTACTCTAATAGACTGGACATAGTGATCTTCATATGTAAGTGGATTCTTGTATTTTTGGTTTCTTCATTGCACATCCAAATTACTTCCAAAAGAATTAGGAATTGTGGATGAATAGGGCTGATATGACTGATTCATATGGATGGGTTGATAGGGAGATTTCAAGGATGCATGTCTTTGTTGATCTTAAGGTATGATGGGGTAAGTGGATGATAAGCCAGTACCGATAGGCATGGTGGATGGAGGGATATAAGGACCCAATATAGATGGAAGGTTTGACGGTTTCAGCTTTGGGATATAAGGACCACATATAGATTTGGAGGATAGTGAAGGATGATGCTTACGTTTGAATGGAGGGATATAAGGTGTGGAAGGGATATCAACATCTTTAGAGTGAGCTACATGACCAAGGGTCTTCTCTTTTGAATTCACCTTTATATCCATAGGTGCATGAGGAGCTTTGATAGGAACAATTTTGATAGGAGCAGCTGAAGCTTGAGTGGATTTATTTTTCTGCAAGGGATTTGGAGGAACGATGTTGTCTTGAGGTGGATATGGAGGGGTATGAAAAGGGGATGATGGGATGCTCTAATCTTGACAAGGATCTTTAGATGGTGTACAAATTAGGGTACCTTTATCTTGATTTTCAATAAGTTCCTTAGAGATGGTGGAAAGGATATCTTGATCTTGCTTGGGAGATGAATAAGATATAGGAGATGTAAGAGTTTCTTCTGGGAAGACATGGAAGGGGATGATGAAATCATCACAAGACTCTTGACATGTGTGAATTTGGTCAACTATTGGATAAGGATGGATGGTGTCTTGATCTTGATCATTACTAATATTGGTTTCTTCACACTTTGGATTTCCCTCTTGACATGAAGCCACTTCTAAGGATAAGGTAGGAGTGTTTATTTGTATGAAGGATTCTTGACACACTGATGGAAAATCATTTGGAGTAGGCATGATAAGCGTTGAAGTACATGGAAGCTTTGGGTCTATGATCTGTGAAGCCTGAGAAAGAATTACAGACACATGTTGTTTAGCTTGGATCTCTTTTAGAGATAGTCCTTGAGGGTAGACATATTCATCATTAGGCTCAGTTCTTGATACAGATGATGAAGCTTTAGGAGATGGATGAATGGTGGAAGAAGTAGATGTGATATGCAAACCATTGCTAGACATGGATTCTTGATATTGATCATGCTCGAGATTAGATGAATCATTAGGTTTTTCACGTCAATTAAGCCATTATCTATGAGATCTTGGATTTTATGTTTCAAATCCATGCAAGATGAAGTTTTATGCTCATTATGCCGATGATATGCACAATAGGTACTCGAGAATCTCAATCCAAGTGATGTGGCTTGAGGCAATGTGATGAGATCATTCTCAAGAAGTTCTTCCAATGCTAATTTATAAGATTGTCCCAAAGGAGTAAAAACTCCTTCGAAAGGATAATTATATGCTTCTTGACTTGCAATATCTTTCTTTTGCGGATAGAAAATACTTTCATCTAATTCTGTCATAGTTTCCTCTACATTCTCTTGATCAAAGATATGATGGTCATAAAACTATTCTTGATCAAAGATGGGTTTACTATGCTTAGATACCTCTTTTCTTGATGAGGACTTATTGAATGGTGTATCCTTTTCTCCCATTTATTCTTGGAGTTCAGATTTCAAAGATTCAAGCTGTTTTGATAGAGCTTCCATAAGAATCTTTTCTTGCATGTTGTTAGGACCATAAGGTTTAGCCCATTTTATTTTAGACATTGTAAGATTGGGTTGATGTTCTTGCATAGAATATTGAAGAGGAGGTATTAACGAATCGATTGATTGACTGACAGGTGCTGAAGTAGTATCTAAAGTGCTGATTAAGTCCAAGACCAAAGGACAAAGGAGATAAAGTCCAACTGAGAGAGAAACAACGACTCCGATCTTGAGTCAAATATTCTATATTCTGCTATGAAGGTTCTATGAAGGTGAAATGTGCATGTGAAAATGGGGTACCTGTAAGCTGCACGACAAACACACACTCCAATAGATCCTTATATGAGTAGCAGGTTAGAAATCAAGAAATATGAAACCATTAAACAACTACGCTAACCTAAACCGATCCATTGCCTTCTAGTAGGCAGGAGTATGAGCTTGCTCTTAGGTCATCGCAAGCTCAGTGACTACACCAATAACCTAAATGAAGGATTTTAATCTATTATGATTGATCTAAGATGATATGCAAAATGCAGATTTGTTGTTAATCCAAGCTACTTAGAGATTTAGTTTTAAAGCACCAAATTGAAGTGTTTAATATCCATTTTAAAACCCAAATTCAAAATTCTCTCTAAATTAGGTTTGCATGCTTGAAAGTAAAAACAATAATTAAAGATAAAATGATAAATGCTAAGAATGCTAAAAAATGAAAAACTGCATAATGACGATGCAAAAATTAGGATCCTTTGTGAAGGAAATGAGCTTCTCTTTTATAGAAATGTCTCTCGAATCGATGGTCAAGATCGAAAGAAAAGAGTGGCTCAGTTTCGATTGAAGAAGCACAATCCATGTGAAAAGAATGTGATTGGTCGAAAGATTCAGTTGAGTGAACTAAATGATCAGTCTTTTTGGAAACTTCCAAATTCAGTTCTCAGTTAACTAAAATGTTTCCAAGATGATAAAAAGTGGAGAATCAGTTAACTGAGTGGAGTTGGATTGTTTCCAAAATGATAAATCAGTTAACTGGATTTGATGATGTCATATGCATTTTTAATAATTTAAATGATTTTAAATGCATATTTGTTTTTTTATAATTAATTTAATTCCTTTTTGATTTATTTGAAAAATTTGTATTTTTTATTTAATTAATATATCATAATATCAATTAAATAATTAACATAAGGTTTATTTGCCAATGTATTATGATTTCAGAAATTAATTAATTAATCAAGTATGATGATTGATTAGGACCTAGGGTTTAGGTTAGATCAGTTCAAATTTGATGAATTGCCTGTTTGATATAGGACTCAGAATAATCAAGATTAGGGTTTCTTGATTAATTGTTGAGATTGGGGGTCTAGGGTTTAGATGACCATTTTTAGGTGATTACAACACTTAGTCATTTTTCACTAAGTGTTGACATCAATGCCAAAGGGAGAGATTGATGGAAAGTGACTCATTCAGGAGTGTTTAGGAACACATTAAGGCTGTCATTTATGGAAACACATCATTTAGTAATGATCGCTTATAGTGAAACATAGTTTTGGAGTTAAGGCTTGCAAAATGACTAAGTCCAGAAAGAAATTTACTTTGTACATGAGTACAGTTTTGGGCAGAGAACACTATATATGATGAATTAAGACATACAAGATTAAAGGAAGATATTTTGGGGTATGATAGACCTTTAGTTAAGGTTTCTTGAGTTTTGGAGTTCAGAGATGAAAGATACATATGTTTGAAGACATGCGAAGACAGTGATACAACAAGACAAAGCAGTTGAATGGTCACGATGATTAAGGGAGTGTGACATGGAATCCAAACATGCTATGTTGGATTTGGATTTTGTATTAACTATATTTTGATAGTGTATGAGAGACAACTTTGTATTTACATTTTGTATAAGTTTTAGTTCCATTTAGTGATTTATTTGGGAGCCGACTGGGTATGTAATAATCTATATATGAAGAGATTTGGAGAAGCAAAGTATGTAGTGGAATGGTATGTATGTGAATATATGAATGGATGTATGGTGATGTCAGAATTAGGAAGAATGTGATGCAAGCCACAACTGGAACAAACTATTAATAGAAGATGCTTTTTTATGTTCATTTTGATAAAGCATTATAACAGAGACATATTTATGATTTTAAGAGCAGTGAGTTCAGTGCATACCTTTAAAAGGGTTTTGTATTCCTTTAATAGGGAAATGTACCAATGTTATATTCAGATCCTAATAGGACAAGGTATCCTAACAAGGACACTATACTTTTAGTGCATATTTGTGGGTACCATCCCCACTGGGGTTTTCCCTTGGCCAGGGTTTCCTCTATAGACCTTATGGAAAGACATATTGTCAATTAGTGTCAAAAAAATTAGTCATTCAGTGTTTCCTGAGTATTCAGTGTTACTCGAGTATATAGTGTCGCCCGAGTGTTCAGCATTGCCCGAGTGTTCAACATCACCCGAGTGTTCAACATCACCTGAGTGACAATTTATAACCCGAGTAGTCTTTTGGACCCGAGTGATAGTTTGAAGCTGACTTTGCATATATTGTTAAATATAAATTTGTTTATTGCAAGCTAACTTACAGAGTTATTTTTTGGATAAAGATATATATGTAAGATAGTTTGTTTTATCCAATATGTAGAATATATGAGAATATAATGAATATGATTATGTATGCATAAGGAATGCGAATGACAGTTTGAGTTAAGTGCAGAAGTATTCAGGACAACAGATTCTTATATATCACATTCAGGTGATTATTTATATTCAAAGGATCTTATTCAGCAATCACGGTTGCACATAGAAGATCATCAGCTGGTTCATTCTCACAAATGGATCAACAAAATCCTTTAACAAGGTGGAACTAATAGTCCTTTCTTTAAATATCTTAACTGAGTTGCATTACTTATTGTATTGTACAAAATACTTTAACAAGGTGGAATTGACAGTCCTTTCTATGGTCCTAATAGGGAAAACCATCAGACGTGGTCATTGTAAGCTCTAACAGGCTAAATTTATATTGCAGTACTAAATCTTGTGGGTATCATCCCCACCCCAACTTTACTTTATTTTGGAAGGTTTCTGGGTAACCAAATATTGTGTTATGTGTTATGTATGATTCTTTACTTGCAAGTTATATGCATGCAAACAAATAAGTTAATCTAATTGTGGATTAAAAGGATTAAGTTTTATTGGTTCCTGATTCACCCCCCCTCTTAGTCACTGGGCACATCATATAATTCCAATAATTGGTATCAAAGCGGTGGTTCTCTTATCATAAGTTTAACAACTTGAGAAAAGATCATAGGATATGGAAACATACAGACTGGAGAAAGCCATTGAGAATGAAAAGATAGATCTTAAAGTGGCCATGGATAAGATCATAATACTTAAGGAGAAAAAATCTCTTTCCCTAAAGAGAAGAAAAGAATTAGCAGTGTAGATGAATGACAAGAACTATATAGAAGAAAGAATTGAAGAATTTTGCAAAGACAGAAGCTCAGAATAAGATGATGCAGCCATTGAAGACTTGATTGCAAAGAATCTCACTTTACATGAAGAAGTCAAAAAATTGAAAAGAGAACAAGAAGTTCAGTCAATCAGAATGTGTGAAGTCATGGAACTAAAGAACAAAGCAGAAGATGACAGGAATATAGAACAAGAAGATAAAAGGCTGCTGAGTACAAGATTAGAAGAAAAAGAAAAAGAAATCCAACACTTATCACTTCAGCAAGCTGATTTGGTAAGTCAACTCAACAATGCAACACAAGAAGTTGTAAATCTAAGGACATAAAATTAAAGACTGTAGAATGATCTCAATACTGAAAAACAAACAAATGAAAGTATGATGAATTCACAAACTAGCATGGATCAGGAAACATAACTCAAACATCATGGAAAGACTGGATTAGGTTATACTGAACAAGATGAATTCTCACAACAAGGAGCTCAAAGGAACAACAAACCTACATGCAATCATTGTGGTAAGACATGGCATACATCAAATAAATGTTGGAGCAATGGAAAATCAAAATTTAATGCAAAATGCTACAGTTACAACAAACATGGACATAGAGAAAGTGAATGCAAAGAGAAACCTAAGTTTGAAGGGAAATGCTACAAATGCAACAAACAAGGTCATAAATCTTTCGAGTGCAGAACTAAGAATTGGAATCCTGCTGAACAATTAGGCAAGGCAATTTTTGGTTGGGATTACAAAAATTGGTACAAATGTTGTCACTGTGGTGAATATGGACACATTGGTGAAAATTATATGAAGACTCACTTCAGAAAAAGAGATCCTACTAAGAGATGCTATGTGTGTAAGCAACTCGGTCATCTAAGCAAGAACTGTATGAACAAAGAAAAAAATGATACCGGTTTTGAGAATGTTAAAACCAAAGTCTCTGAAATCAGAACTCAGATGAGCAAGAAATGGGTAAGGAAATCCTTAGATAATGACACCCTAAACAGTGAGATGGGTGGATCTATCATTACAGAATAGGAAAGTAAGGAGATGACTAGAACTATGCAATACAAGCCATCCTACATTAGTTCTAGATAAGCAATATAGTCCATATCCGCATATTGATGCATGAGGACATATTCTAGTTCAACCCGAGTTAGAATGTTAGTTACACCCGAGTCACTATAGCTCACCCGAGCTGAGTCGGGTAGTATTGATAATTGGAAAGTTAGTTTCACCTGAGCTTCCGAGTGAATCTTGGAGACACACCCAAGTCACGCTAGCTACTATATACGGAGCATTTAATGAAATACTCTAACAGTTGAAAATATATTATATATGAAGGATTGTAAAGAGTATTGCTTACAAATCTTTCAATTTACAAGTCAATTCAGAGCCCTTAGCAATTCAGTGCAAATTCATGATTGAAAGCAAAGTTTGATCATTTCGTCTGAGAAATATGACATCCACTTCCACCAGCAAGGTTAAGAAAGGTTCTGAGATGCTAGTAAGGAATGCAATTTGTGATCCTCTGATGTTCAAGCTTCATCCGACAGTTGCAGAGGAGGTAGACCCGATGGGAGCTCATTCCCTAATTCCTCCAAGAGTGTTACTGGTTAATGACATTCACAGCTTCTATCACTGCAACATACAGGAGCTTGCAACTAGTGAGATGAATCAAGCATATTAGAAATTATGTACCGACGGGAATTTGAAGCCCGAGCATAAGAACCTCAAAACCAAGGGTTTGACACACATCATGCATATGCTGGAGGACTTCAAGAAAAAATAGATGAGATTTGTTCTTAGTCATTTTAACGACATGAAACTATGGTTGGATCATCATGTGAAGATCACTAAGCACATAATTCATTGTGTCACCGGGTTCCCTATGCTAGACAAGCCAAAAGCTACCAAAACCCTAACCAGGGATGAACTAGTTGAGTTAACTCTTGCCGAGTGGGACGGAAGAGGCATGAGACTCAACGGAGTAATAGATATGGAGATGAAATTTGTCTTTCATGTGATATCCCACAAGATATACAGCTCGAGCAGACCCAAAAATGTTGCATGCGAAGCTGTTGACCTAGCTTACAAAGTAGTAAAGAAAAATCTGGTATTCGAACTAGTAGAATTGCAACTCACTCAGTTGAGAAAGAATATGGAGAGCATCCGAGTATCCAAAACCAATTCATGTAAGTTTGGTTCTCTTCTAATATGCATACTCTTTTATGTTGAGAATTTCTCTCCCTCCAAAGGAACAGTAGCATGGAAGAAGGATAGACCAATTATCCATCAAATTAATGAATTCATAGCTGAGTTAGGAGATAACTTGGATAGCATTATGGATGGATACTTTGAGAGTTTCAAACAAAAGATGTAGAGTAGATATAGAATTCCCAAGCAACTAGTTGAGAAGTACAAAGATGAAATCTATTTTCTAGTTTATTGTGATAAGGTTTATATACAAGCAGTAAAGCCTAGGGTTGCATGGGTACAACCCCTGCCATATGAAGTTAACAATGATGATACTCTACCTAAGGTACATAATATTGAAAAGTCCAACACATAGTAGATTGCAGTTGAGGTAATGACATCACTACCCCAATCTCCTATACATAATATAGTAACTCCGAGCAAAGACAAGGTTGCAGAATCTACATCTGAACAGACAAAGACCGAGCAATAGGCTCCTCTTACTACTGAGACATGTACACCCGAGTCACAAAAAGGAAAGGTAGACATTTCTACTGCTAACATTGATTCATTAGTAAATATTGATCCAAAAATTAGTACTGTAAAGGTCAATGACCTAATTGGATTGAATACTAAAGCAAAGGATGAGGTACATAAAGGTGAGGAAATTATTCCTTCATCGAGTCCTAATTCTAAGGCAGAAATTACTAATGAGATAGATCTAGATAAAGATATTGTGATTCCTAATTGGGATCTATCCAACCTATTTGTAGAACAAATGAATATTTTGGGAGACTGTGGAAGAAAAGAGCCACACAACAAAAGCTCCAAAAGGAAAGACAAAGGAATAAAGTGCTTGATGATGTTAAAGGCATACTTGTAGATGCATTGCAGATTGAAGTCAATGAGAGTGACTCAATAATGGACCAACTTGTTGACATTGTCCACAAGTTCAAGACATATATGAATGGTCAAGACAATTTACTTGAGAAGGCAGAGAAGAAATTTGAGAACAAGGTTCTAGAGAACACTGCAAAGAAGATTGCAATTGACCAGGTGCACCTTACAAAGATCATCAACACTCTAGAAACTACTGTGAAAAATGTGGTAGCACTATTTTTAAAGTTGAGTAACTCCTCTAACTTTACTATGGAAATCAAGAACAAGTTGGTAAAGATCGATGCAGACATGTAAGAAAGTGCAAGGTAGTTAGCACTTGACTTGAGCACCAGTTCTTCTCACTTCATGAAAATAAATTATCTTACTGATTTACAGGCTGAAGTGTTGAGAGAAGAAGAAAGGACCAGAGAATATCTTACAAAAATATAGAGCCAAATTCTACCATACATGGATGGAATGTAGAAACGCATAACACATGCTAAGACACTCATTCATGAAAACAACTTCTCAGTTACCGAGCTAATGATAGAGTTGTCTGCAGAACTACAAGTTGAATTGCACATCTTGAAGGTGCTACATGACACTTGGGACAACACTCTGTCTCAAATTTTGAAGGTACATAGTGATTTTCTATCCTACTTTGGGATAACCCTGCAGATTTCATTTTTGGAATTCTTGTCAAAAATAAGCGGGAAATATCATTGTATAAGGGGGAAATGTCATTATAAATATAATCAGGAAAGACATGTACAATGAATAGTGAAGAAGATATACTTTGCAACAGTAATTTTTGAAAAATACAAAAATAGAGTCAGTTGGACTCGAGCAGCAAAGGCAGTGTAAAAACCCGAGCAGACAGAAAGGGGGAGTTTTGACATATCAGATACAAAATTTAATGATAAGTATTTTTGTCACTAATGCCAAAGGGGGATATTGTAGACCTTATGGCAAGACATATTGTCAATTAGTGTCAAAACACTTAGTCATTCAATGTTGCCCGAGTATTCAGTGTTGCCCAAGTATACATTGTTTCCCGAGTGTTCAACATCACCCGAGTGTTCAGCATCGCCTAAGTGATAGTTTATTACCCGAGTAGTCTTTTGGACCCGAGTGACAATTTGAAGCCAACTTTGCATATATTGTTAAATATAAATTTGTTTATTGCAAGCCGACTTACAAAGTTATTTGTTGAATAAAGATATATATGTAAGATTGTTTGTTTTATCCAATATGTAGAATATATGAGAAGATAATGAATATGATTATGTATGCATAAGGCATGCGAATGGAAGTTTGAGTTAAGTGTAGAAGTATTCAAGACAACATAGTCTTATCTATCACATTCATGTGATCAGTTATATTCAAAGGATCTTATTCAGCAATCATAGTTACACAGAGCAGATCATCAACTGGTTCATTCTCATAGGTGGATCATCAAAATCCTTTAACAAGGTGGACCTAACAATCCTTTCTTTAAATCTCTCAACCGAGTTGCATTACTTATTGTATTGTACAAAATCCTTTAGCAAGGTGGATTTGACAGTCCTTTCTATGCTCCTAACATGGAAGACCATCAGAAGTGGTCATTGTAAGATCTTATAGGCCAAATTTATACTGTAGTACTAAATCTTGTGGGTATCATCCCTACCCTAGTTTTAATTTCTTTTGGAAGGTTTTTGGGTAACCAAATATTGTGTTATGTGTTCTGTATGATTCTTTACTTTCAAGTTATATGCATGCAAACAAATAAGTTAATCTAATTGTGGATTAAAAGGATTAAGTTTTATTGGTTCCTGATTCACCCCCTCTTAGTCACTGGGAACATCATATAATTCCAACATACTCAAGAATGAATTCATGGTGTTATGAGTTGTTTGTTTTGTGTTTATGTTCTTTGAATTTCAACAATTATCTAGTTAAGTTGGAATTTGATAAGTTTAAGTTTAAAGTGTTGTAATACTTATTCACCCTCCCTCCCAGTATTACTTAATCCTAACATAAAGATGATAATAGGAAGCTTAAATAGTGATATTTTTTTGTTTATGAAAACAAAACAACAAGGTTTGTCACTCTAATGCTAAAACTATGGAAAATTAACCCCTATCACCTATTGGAAAAGTAAAAACATGCATTTCTTTCAAATTCACAAGAATGTATAAACCTTTTGAAACCACACATTCATGCTATGAAATTTTATGATAATCCTACTGTATCATCTTAAAATAGAAGAACTTCCATGTTAAGACGGTTTAGCCCTCCTTAGGGGGTATTCTAGGGCCATTTTCATGTTGTCCTCTAATTTCTGCCCCTTTTCCATCTTCTGTGCCTATTTAGGAACCTTATTGGACCTCTTTAGGCTTTGTTTTCCCCACCAAGCATATTTCCTAGGGGTCTTAACCCCCTGGGTCAAGGTCGACCTCGACCCTAACCTAGGTTAGGGTTGACCTTGACCTTGACCCAGGTCCCCCTTTTTCATTGGAAAGTATGAAGGATGCGGGGGGAAACTCAAAATTCTATTTCCCACTTCCGGGTCAGTTGTTTTGGGCTTCGAAGTGGTGAATCTTAAAAATATATTTAATATAGGTCCACTTCTAGGAGTATGAGCCTAATTGGAATTTAATTCTCATATGTCAGCCTCTCTAGAAGATTGTTCCCTAGACTAGTATATAAGGAATAATTTCTCCTCTCATTTTCTATGAAGGACAAAAATATATCATCTACACATAATCTATCGAAGCGATCATCTACTTTCAAGTGTTCAATCAAAGTTTTCAAGTCTTCTTCTCAAGCATTCAAGTTATCCATTGAATATCAAGGATTCAAGCATTCAAGCCTTTGAAGGAATTTGGTTCAAGCATTCAAGATTCATCATTAAAACCCTAGATCTATCCATCATGGTGGTGTGATCTTCCTTCAAGATCCTTTGTGCATCCTCAAGATTCATTCATTCTTCCTTCAAGGTGGATTCCAAGCATATAATCATGGAGGTTTTGATTTAAATTTATGGTCTTTAATGTTGAGTATAAGCTTTCATATTAACATACTTATTTAATTTTGAAATACAATTGCATATCTATTGAATATCATAGCTTTGTTGTTAGATCTACTTCTACTACTTGCTAGCATTCTCCATTTCAGTTTTGATTTCAAGATTAATTCCTAAATCAGGGTTTAACTAAGGTAAACCCATCCCCCAACAAACAAAACCTTTTTTCTTGCAGGTATAGGTACAAAATAGAGAATTACAGAGAAGATTCGGATACCCTTTTTGGAAAATTTTTGGGATCTGTTAACAAAATTTTTGTCATAGTAGTGCAGGTCAAGGTCAACATAAAGGGGCACAATTGTACCCCCATATTTGGGTCAAGGTCGACCTGGCTCAGAAAAGAAAATAATTTCTGGGTTTTCTCTGTCTCTGTGTTTCCAGGTGAGGGAAGGCTATAGAATTTCCAGAAACCTAGTACATACACAAGAAAATAGCAATTTATAGATCTGCTACATTTCAAGATAAGTGTTTTATTTTATCCTAATCTTTCAGATCTATTGTTTTACTTTATAATTAAGAATTTAGACCCCCTTCCCCTCTTTATCCATAACCAGTTGATTCCTTTTTGCATTGATCATCTCATTTCGGTTAATCAATTGGGATCTCCTTGTCTTGGATTAGGAGGTTATATATATATATATATATATATATATATATATATCTACAACATTTTCCACCATACACAAACCCACACACAAAACAAAACAAAACACAGACACAGACACACACACACACACACAACATTTTGGTGAACCCATGATAGACAACTCTTTCTTTTTGGTGTTAGATGCTTTGCCTCTTTTCCTTAATACTATATTTCGCATAAATATTGGATTAGTTTTCTTTTATGCTCTTGTATTTTAAAACACAAAAAAATATACATACTCATAAAAATACAAAAAACATTTCTTGCATTTCATTCATTATGAAGATCTTTAAGATGCTTTGGTGTATGGTTTTTTTCCTCATTATTCTTCTCTTAGCATCTCTTTATAGTACTTATGATGTTTATGAGAGTATCATCCATTTCATTATGTTTGTCACTCTTCATGTTTCAAATGCTTATGCTATTATGAGATTGACTAATACTAGCCTTCCTACTTTCAAAGCTTTCATTAAGAATTTGTGTGGAGGACTTATTTCTCTTTTGGATTATGTGAAGAATTTGGTAGATGATACCCCATTTCCTAATCTTCCTAATTGTAATCCTATCCTTCCTAATATAGTTCCTAATCTTCCTAATCCTAATCCTATCCTTCCTAATCCAATTCCTAATATTCCCACTCCTATTTCTCAATATTCTATCCCTAGTTCTTCCCACACTTATGATGGGGCTCAACTATGGTTCATGATGCAGATGTGCAAAAATTATTTGATTTGCCTTCCCCTTCTTATCCAATCCATGATGATATTAAAGGGAAGAGAAAATAAAATTCTTCTAAACCTATCATTACACATTACACAACATTTTCTCATGATTACCGTGAGAAATCACCTCCTGTAGAAGCTATACAAGATATGTACACTACATGATAAAATATGGTAGCTAAACAAGGTTATAAGGGTTTAGGGATTGGTGTTAATGAATAAGGTATTAAATATCAAGTTCATCTATCCCCTAAACAAGATAGGCATGGTCTAGGCTTTCTGCTATCTCAATTTAAGGTGGCTGATTTTGATCATCGCCCTCCTCTTCATGTTCTTCTTCCAACACCTTCCTTAGATTACCCTGATACCCCTCAAGATGTGGCTAAGGTTTATGTTTAGTTAATGGATTCTAAGAAATAAATCTTTAAACCTATGCCGAAAGATGCTCTCTCCAAGTACAAATGTCCTTTTCACTATAATAATACACATTTACTTGCTGATTGTGTGCATGTCAAGATGTATGTTAGAGAAAGAGCCGATTTAGGAATTATATCTCACTCTCATACGGTATTAAAATTTCTTCGTAATTTCCATACGGGGAATACCCCTTATTCTTATATAATATATATCTTTCCCCCTCTTGTCTCTTGACTGGGGACAAGAGTTATTTCTTCCATTTTTCTAGGATCCATTATGCTATTAGCATGTATTTTGTTTTGAGCTTAATTGGTTATTCTTTCTATATTTCATCCCTATGGTTTTGTATCATGATATGGTACATCCTTTCTTTGCTCATAATCATCCATAGATCTCTTCTAGTATTCATGATATCTTTTCTAAGACATTTGTTTTGCAAAGATATCTCTTTGTTATAGAATATCTTGATTGGATTGGTATATCCCTTTCTTTCATCCCTGGGGGGAAAGGTTTTCATTCTTTCTCTCTGTCAAAGGATCTACTTTCCTTAGCTTAGTGGCATTTGTTTATTTTGCAACATTATTTCCTTATACTGACTTATGTTTTGGCTATGGATACCCTTTTATATGAGAGGTGATTGTCCTAGGTCATCACCTCTTCTTTATTTTGCAAATTATGTTCTTTATAAACTCTTTCCCTTGCTTTGGATTAGAGTTTGCTTCCTTCATTCCAAGATTCCTCTTCCTCTTGATCACATGGGGCTTGATGATTGAATCTTTGATCCCTCTTTTCTTTTCTTTGAAAGATGATATTTTATCAAAAGAACTCCTCTACGGTGGGGGTCTTGTTGATAAGATCTCTTCCTCTTTGAGGATCCTTTTTCCATAAGTGACATATCCTTTTTCACAATTATCTATGCTCTTAGATGTAAGGGTCAATACTCTTCGCTAAGAATATAGTGTACATTGTTTCTAACAAGATATCTCCTTACTTTGTGAAGTAGGTATCCTCCTTATGTTCCTTATCCTGTCTATTAGGTAGCCACGATAAGGAGGGGGCATATATAGGGTCTTCCTTATACTATAGTTTACATTTTACAACATGCTAAATCCTCGGAAGGTAACACACATAAGTTCCTAAATCTTGAAGAGACACACATTTTTATTTTTGCTAAATCCTCAGAAGGTAACACACATAAGTCGCTAAATCCTGAAGAAGATACACATTTTCAATTTAAAATATGCTAAATCCTTGGAAGGTAATGCACATAAGTTGATAAATCGTGAAGAGACACACATTTTTATTTTTTCTAAATCCTCGAAAGGTAACGCACATAAGTTGCTAAATCCTGAAGAAGATACACATTTTCAATTTCAAATATGCTAAATCCTCAGAAGGTAACACACACAAGTTGCTAAATCCTTAAGAGACATGGTGATACAAGAATGTGGATCTATAGGTATTCCAAAAGCAATCAGAAGATGCATTACAACTACAAATCAAGGGTGAACTATCAGGTTTGATTACCTGTTGGGATCTCCCTCCTTGGTGATTCACGGTAAGGTGGGCATCTTACTGGGCGAGGTAATCACTCTCTCTTTTCTCTCTTTCACTTTCATGCTAGTAGGATTAGATCATGAAGCTATGTTATTTATAGTGTTTCTCTTGTTTTTCCTTATGTAGTCATGTATGCTTTTATGATAGCTTTCCAAATATGATATTAGTATAGGAAGCATTTCTTAGCAAGGTTTCCTTTCTAGTTGATTTGGGTTTGTTTTTGTAGTAACCCCTCTTTTTTATGTCTTTTAGGTTTGTATTGGTTTTCTCTTTTATTTTGTTCCCTTGTGAGTGTATATTGAGTTAGAATCCTTGTCCTGGGGGCTCATGTACTTGACTAAGTGATGTTCTACCTTGTTGCGATCTACTGGAGTCTTTCTTCTAACTTTACCGTGAGCATGTTCAATTTCTATACTCCCACTAAAGTGGGGGCTTAATGTATCATCTTAAAATGGAAGAAATTCCATGTTAAGACTATTTATCCCTCCTTAGGGGGTGTTTTGGGTCCATTATCATGTTGTCCTCTAATTTCTGCCCCTTTTCCATCTTCTGTGCCTCTTTAAGACCCTGATTGGGCCTCTTTGGGCACTGTTTTCCCCACCTAGCATATTTTCTAGGGGTCTTAACCCCTTGGGTCAAGGTCGACCTTGACCTTGACCCAGGTCCCCCTTTTTCATTGGAAAGTGTGCAGGATGTGGGGGGAAACTCAAAAGTTCATTTCCTACTTTCGGGTCGGCTGTTTCAGGCTTTGAAGTGGCAACTCTAAAAAATATATTTAATATAGGTCCACTTCTAGGGGTATGAGCCTAATTGGAATTTAATTTTCATATGTCAGCCTCTCTAGAAGTTTGTGCCCTAGACTAGTATATAAGGAAGCCTTTCTCCTCTCATTTTCTACCAAGGACAAGAATCATATCATCTACACATAATCTATCAAAATGATCGTCTACTTTCAAGCATCCATTTTTCTACATGCTTTCAAGATTCCAAGTGTTCAATCAAGGTTTTCAAGTCTTCTTCTCAAGCATTCAAGTTCTCCATTGAAGATCAAGGATTCAAGAATTCAAGCCTTTGAAGGAATTTGGTTCAAGCATTCAAGATTCATCATTCAAACCCTAGATCTATCCATCATGGTGGTGTAATCTTCCTTCAAGATCCTTTGTGCATGCTCAAGATTCATTCATTCTTCCTTCAAGGTGGATTCCAAGCATATAATCATGGAGGTTTTGATTTACATTTATGGTTTTTAATTTTGAGTCTAAGCTTTCATATTAACATACTTGTTTATATTTGAAATACAATTGCATATCTATTGAATATCATAGCTTTGTTGTTAGATCTACTTCTACTACTTGCTGACATTCTATATTTCAGTTTTGATTTCAAGTTTAATTCCTAAATCGGGGTTTGACTAAGGCAAACCCACCCCCCCCCCAAAAAAAACAAAAACCATTTTTTTCAGGTACAAGTATGGAATAGATAATTATAGAGCAGATTTGGATACCCTTTTTGGAAAACTTTCAGGATCCGTGAACAAATTTTTTTTCAGAGCAGTGCAGGTCAAGATCGACATAAAGGGGCACAATTGTGCCCCTGTATTTGGATCAAGGTCAAGCAGGCTCATAAAAGAAAATAATTTCTAGGTTTTCTCCGTCTTTGTGTTTCCAGGCCAGGGAAGGCTACAAAATTTCTAGAAACCCAATACATACACCAGAAAACATCAATTTCTAGATCTACTACATTTCAAGATAAGTGTTTTATTTCATCCTAATCTTTCAGATCTATTATTTTACTTTATAATTAATAAATTAGACCCCCTTCCCCTCTTTATCCATAGCCAGTTGATTCTTTTTTGCATTGATAGTCTCATTTCAGTGAATCAATTGGGATCTCCTTGTCTTGGATTAGGAGGTAATAAATATATATCTACAACATTTTCCACCATACACAAACCCACACACAAAACAAAACACACACACACACACAGATATATATATATATATATATATATATATCTTACACCTACTTATAGTGGAAGCTCACATGATAAGCTAACCAATGACACTATATTGGAGGATCAACCCATCTATGGAATTAATTTAAGAGGTAAGGGATGCCTCTCAATGTAATTTTCAGTCTTTGATTAATCCATAGTGCTAAAATTAGTTCTAGTCTTCCTCCCTTGGTTTTATATCTATCTCTACAATTTCCCATACTTAACCATTTCATCATCCCTTTTCCTAATCTATTTAAATCATAATATAAACTTGGTACAATCTCACATTATCCCCTTAGGTAATTATCCATTTCCTCCAAGTTGAATGGAACCTTTTGTACCAATGCATATATGTTTTCCTACCCTCATGGATCAAGACTTGACATCACATTATAAATCTTCTTTATTTCTTAGCATATCTCTGAAGTGCCTTTTGCATGCTTTAGACCTGTCAATATTAACTAGATTTAATATATTTAAAAGTCTCTTAACACATTCCATGACAATAAAATGACTCATTTGGATTAAGGAGTACTTTCCTAAACTATTCTTTGATATTCAATAATCCCTTCTCACACCCACATCATAATTTATATCCATGTTAGTGGTAATGAGTGTTTTCAACCAACAATCAATGAATCTAGGATAGAAGAAAACTCGTTATGCACAAGGATAAAAATCAAAGAGATTGAAAGAATTGATTTACTAGATATGATCCCCATTATTGTAATAGACCAATGTAAAAAAATACGTCATAAAAAGAATAGGACAAAAAAACTAGGAAAAGAAACCTTATAGGCTACATTAATAATACATTGATTGCAAGCATTTCTTCCATGATATTTAAATGAAAAAATATCAGATATCTCAATCTTTAGTCAAGTAGTATTTCAATAAGTGATCTTAGACATATATCATGATTAAACATCACATATCATAAGCCTTTTTTTGTTTTTGATCGGTAAAAGGTCGTAGCCAAAATATTTATTAATATAATTATAGTTAACAAAATCTCCATTCACTGCGGGCACTGGTAGGAAAGAATGGAGAAGAAAACCTCCAGTCTAGCCTGGGACTTAAGTCTAGATCATCATATTACATGTATTAATGAGGGCATACCTTCATTTACAAAAAAAAGGTATTTAAACCATTGTTTACATTGAGACCATATCTGAGAACATTCCTCATTACAATTTTGTACTATTGGTACTATTTCCTTTGATACTATTTTAAAATGGGAACCCTGTTCATCAGAGACCTTACCATGATCCAGGCCTCTGAACCCTATTCTACACGTACGAGTTTAAGCTGTTCCTATAGACATAATACCACTACAGAAAAAATGCCTCACAAGATACATATTTTGTTAGTCCTTAAAAAATAGCTCTGTAAAGGTCAGATCCCTTGTTAAAAGTTAACTGGTTATATTTTAGACTTGATTACTTCTAAGTTTTGACTTTCAGGCATTTATAACTTTGAAGCCTATTTAATCTACTTAATAAGATTAATATTGACTTCCATATCTTAGATACATAGCATACAGCTAGTTAGTCACCTTTTATTTGTATAACTAAAAGTATATCAACATACTTGGATGAGGATAACATATATATCTAGATGCATAGGGCTATCAATTTAATGAAACTAATTTTATTCTCAATCCAAAAATACTAAAATATCCAAATTTCTAAAGTTTACAAATTTTAAATAGGAAAGGTCCTTCCCATATCACCTTTGATTGAGACATTCTCTATCTTTCTCAGATCATACATTCATAAAAATACCATTTATTAGACATTAAGTCATCTATCAAATCTGAAATATGTTCCTAAGTTATAGCTCTTTGCCTATAAGTTATTAGCAAAATTTGTTATGATGAAGCAAATAATCTCAAGCAAAGAGAAGAGTAGTAAGTCTTTACTGCATAACTTACCTAATATAAGCATAACCATCATAAGGTTATTGCATCGTGCTATATATTGAAGTCTCCACAACCATCAAAATAAATATGTATATATCTACATGTATCTATATGCACACACACACACACACATAACTGTGTATATCTATTCGTATATATTTCATATAGATCAAAAGTCATATTAGTAAGAAGCTAGAAACTCATTAGAACCCGCCCCAGTTTATTGCTACATCTTTTATGTCTTACCTCTTACTTCTTCCAATGCTTAATGCTGCTTACATCCTCTTCTTGTTTTTATCTCAAAACCTATTTTGATAAGATATGTATCTTAATGCACCTATAAGGGTTAAAAACTGACCATAAAATCTTCTTGGAGATTTCTTACTTGAACTCATTACATACTTCTTCTCATGTGTTGACTTCAAGATAAGAGATCAACAAGATAATCTTAATCTGAAACTGCCTATATTCACTTTGTCTGCTAATTTATATCTTTATTTTATTACATGTGTTATAAATTTTCAAGGAATCTAATGTTGTTCTCCCATAATATAAATATAGGGTCCTATATAAGTTTATCCTTTCTGTCATCGCTATATTATCCATAATTACTAAGCTTTAAAAGGGAATATTACTCTGCATTTTCTGAAGGATTTGAAACTTGTTCCCATTCCTCTGTGTACTATACTAACCTTTTTATCCATGTTGGTTGTTCTTTCCAAATTTTAAATTTAATACAGAAATCTACCTGTTTTGTCAGATTATTATAAACATCTGTCAAAGATAAGTTATTATCCATACTTTGCATTCCTAAGAAAAAAAATTTCTCTGTATTTTCAGAGGGATTAGTAAAAATTTTCCATTACTCTGTATGCTATACTCAAACTTAATTTCCATGTTTGGTGTGCTTCCTAAATTACATTTTTAATACAAGAATCTAGATTTTTGTTAGATCCTTCTAAACATCTATTGATAAAAACATATGCCAGGAATATATATATGTGTGTGTGTGTGTGTGTGTGTGTGTGTGTGTGCGCGCGCTCATTCATATGTGCTAACTAGTATTGAATAGTAAATCTTCTCATCATCGAAAATTAACAATACAATTCAGAAATTCATAACCATTTATCTAATCACAGTATCCTTAATCATTGTTCTATGTTTTATGTCTACCATCTATTCCTATAAAAGACTGAATCACCATATTCTTTTACACCTCTTTTGCCTTAAAGCCTACTAACTGAAGGGTACTTAATCAAAAAGAGTATAACAAATTTTAAAAGGGAATATTACTCTGCATTTTCAGAAATATTTGTAAACTTATTCCCATTCCTTTGTATACCATACTTACCTTTTTATCCTGGTTGGTTATTCTTCCTAAGTTACAAATTTAATACAAAAGTCTACTTGTTTTGTCAGATTCTTTATCAACATCTATCATAGATACATTATTTTCCATACTTTGTACACCTTATAAGGGAATGTTTCTCTGCATTTTCAAAAGGATTAGTACACATTTCCCAATACTCCAAATATTATACTCAACCTTAATTCCAAGTATGCCAATCTTCCTAACTTGCATGTTTAATACATGAATCTATTTTGTTAGATCCTTGTCCACATCTTATTGAGAAAAATAATTCAGAATATATATAAATATATATATGTAAATATACTTGTATATACATATATATATATATATTTATATATAGGTATATTTATCTATATATAAGTAAATAAATAAATAAATAAATATATAGACACACACACACACACACAACTCTGTATATCTATTCGTATATATTTCATATAGATCAAAAGTCATATTAGTAAGAAGCTAGAAACTCATCAGAACCCGCCCCATTTTATTGCTACATCTTCTATGTCTTACCTCTTACTTCTTCCAATGCTTAATGCTGCTTACATCCTCTTCTTGTTTTTATCTCAAAAACTATTCTGATAAGATATGTATCTTAATGCACCTATAAGGGTTAAAAACTGACCATAAAATCCTCTTGGAGATTTCTTACCTGAAGTCATTACATACTTCTTCTCATGTGTTGAATTCAAGATAAGAGATCAACAAGATAATCTTAATCTGAAACTGCCTGTATTCACTTTTCCTGCTAATTTATATCTTTATTTTATTATATGTGTTATAAATTTTTAAGGAATCTAATGTTGTTCTCCCATAATATAAATATAGGGTCCTATATAAGTTTATCCTTTCTGTCATCGCTGTGTGCTATAATTGTGTCACACTTCTATGAATCCTTACATTCAAGAACACTCAAGAATGAGGTCTCAAAAATTGATCCATAGCTCCCTAGGCATGGAGTGCAAGGGTTTTTAGAATGCTCTCAACTAGAGCTATTAAGCCTATAACCTTGCTAGTAAACCATGCAATGGGAGATTCAATGAAGACAAGGGCAAGAATACCAATATCCTCAAGAATCAAGAATGAAAATCAATGCAAGCTAGATTAAGATGAATATGCAAGCTAAGCTATGAAAATGAAAGAACAAGTGTTACAAAGCCTCCTAGTTAAGCTAGATGAGTTAATTTAAAGCATAAAGGAAATCTAAGCTAAGAATGCCATGATAATGCAAGAAATGAAACTATGATAACATGTAAATGCAAAAGCCAAGAATGCTCCAAATCTTCAAAAAGCTCCAAAGTGACCTAGAAAAC